>JARJLF010001171.1:0-95684 GCA_029378395.1 Mycena leptocephala
ATCTCGACATTCTTGTTTCCCTTATGAACTCTACTTTTTCCTTTTCGCATAAAATTCTCATTCCTCTACTTACCCGCAATACCGTTACCCTTGCATACTCCATACTAGTTTACCTAGATATTGCCGCTTAGCCCATATGGCCAGGTACCGCAACTATAGAATTCAAATCAAGTCACTACGTTCCAGCCCCCTGTAGGCACACCCTTGCCTACGCTCGTGTTCGCTGGTCTACGTCGGTTCAAGTGTGTCGATGGCCGTAGGCAAGGGGACATCGGCACATCGTTGCCTTCGCTCGTGTTCGCTGGGCTACGTCAGCGTACGTCATGTAGACGAACTTCGCCTAAGTGTGTCTACGTGTGTCTAAGTTTGTGGATAGCCGTAGACACACCTTGGTCTCCCCAAACATAACAACTCCATATTTCGTGAATCACATGGGTCTATGCTCGTCTACATTGGTCTACCGCAGTAGGCCCATGTAGGCATACCAAACCCATGTAGACTCACGTATACCAAGGGTGTCTACACGCTGTAGGCATATGTAGGCGAACAGGTTTGTCTACAGTTTGTCTACGGCGGTAGACACAGTGTGTGCCTACAAGGGGTCGGAACGCAGTGAGTGTGCGTTAAGCCGGACTCGCGAACTTTCGTCGTCTGCGTCCTTGAGATGAAAAAATCTCGTAGTCTATCAAGCTGAGTGACTCAACACCTGGGGCACGTTGTCGGCCACGGCCCACAAAACGGTTGTCACTGGTACGACTTATTCTAGCGAGCTCTTTTTGCGATTTCGGGCCAATTGCCGGGGTCCTCAGAACTGAGGTACTAGTAAACCTTAGTTGTTGCGTAGTTTCGATCTCCAGGTGTTCGTGGTTATCAACTTTGACACGCTCAAGTTCGCCTTGCGCGATACTGGGACTAGTGTTACCACGGCTCAGCTTCGGCTGGCTCGGCTCGGTTCTGGACCCAAGGCCGGCTCCCACGGCTCGCAAGCCGTCAAACCTCGGCTGGGTCCGGCTGGCTATGGCTTAGCCGCGACTTTAACCTTAATTTGGAAGCCTCGCGTTTTTGGGCCAGAGGGTCGTTGGTATGAATGTATCTATGCTCTTGAGGTGTCATTCACATACCCTAGGCTATGCGCAAGCACAGATGGATGAAATGAACAAGAAATGCACGATGTTTGGTTTGTTCCAATTTTGGGTAATTGATCCGATAAGCTGTTTAAGCTCATATCTGGCCGAAGGTCTTGAATTGGGAGGAGTAAGTGACCCATTGCAGTTCACAAAAACAATTTATACATCAGCTGAGGACTTGAAACGCAGGCCTCATCCAAATTGGGTTGAGCCGTGGCTCAGCCAGCTCTAAGCCAAAGCCGTTTGACGGCTCGCTGAGCCACGGCCGCAATACTTCGCCAAATGTAAGTTAAAATTAATACTCAGATACTTTTGAAGGTATTCTGCATCCTTTCAACTTTTTTCACGGCTCGGCTGGCTGATTTTCAGCGTGGCTCGATTGGCTAGCCAAGCCGAGCCGAGCCGCGGCAACTCCAACTGGGACCCGCGTCTAAGTATAGAACGTTCAGTCAAAATGATTTCGGCATTCCCGGCACACAGATATATTCACACGCGTGGTCATTCGCTTACCAATCCCCCTTTTCTATCACCATTGGCAAGAGCGTCAAGCGACACCTATGTCGATGAAATCTCAAAGCTCACATCGGGGCGTTGTGGTAGTTTCTCGGAGAGTTCCAATTCCTGTGGTAGTTCCTCCAAGAGCTCCAATTTCGATGGTGCTTGGACGGTGCGCCCTCCGGTTTAAAAAAGTCTTGATGTATGCTAATTCGATTATGGACTACAGTCTTTTCCGTCTGTCTGGCTTACGCCTGAAAGTGACAAGTATGTTATCGACCGTCCACATTGGAACACTGCGGCCGCGCCAGAACGCCAGAGACATAGACCTACTTCGAATGGAACAAGTTCTTCGGACATTACCTCCTCCTACCCGAGCGGTTCGGCGTCGAGCTGGCAGAGCTAATATTTCGTCTCTACTTCGGTATCCCAAGATGCATCATTCCTGTGGCTTGCCTCCCAGAGGCTGACGACAACGTCTTCGTCTTTACGCTCGCCGGTCCGTGTGATGCTGACGCAAGGAGATGTATATCCTACACCATAGTATGAAGCTCATCCAGATCGCTCTCAATCACTACCGCCATGGTTCCTCATGTGTCGCCGACTATCATGCAAAGAGCATGACCAGTCCGTCGTCCCAGTACCGGGTGGCAAGGAAACACTGCTGGCAGCATACAAGAAATCTGGTGTTTGTTGGCATTAACTGCTGATGTTGTATTCGCACGTACATAGTCGTCTCTCTGTTTTTACCTCCAACAATCCCAGGAGACATATCTCAGCCTGCCCATGGAAAATTAACCCTTCTGCGCTGCCGGAATATAAAGACACCAGCAGCTCATCGTAGGCTCGTCGGCAAATTTAGAACTTCCTGAAGACCGGCCTCTTCATAGCTGGGCTAGTTCAAGCTTTTCCGGTTTGTACCGCTTATAATTTATGTCATTCTGGGACTGAAATGTTATCCGTCAGATATCTGCAGCATTGAACATAATGCACTGGCTGGGGAAGCACGATATAGCACGCGGTAACGATCACCGAAAGCTTCTCTCCAGGCTTGGAGTGCTTCGAAGCCAAGGGAGACTGATCGAAGCGTTGCGTGACTACCCGCCTTCCCTCTTCTATCACGTCGGGCACTGACTGGCTAACAGAGACATGATGTATCGGAGTAACAATCCTGATGCATCAGCTAAGGACGAGCCCGAACACAGGGTTTCTTTAGAATTATCGTGTTAAGATGTCTGCAGCCAGGGGTCGATAAGTCATTGCGAAGGATTGGATGGTCAGCTCATACGATGACTTGGGTGAAAAGATTGGCTTAGGTGAGTATCATTCTTGGGAATGACGACGACCGAGAGGGTCACCGCCTGTCAGAGATATCCCTGAGAGGCAACGTTAACATCCGATCTGAGTTGGCCATACATAATCTGACTTTGCAACAGACCTGCTCACCCCGCGCCCGCCGTATCAGGCCGTCAAACGGTATGCCAACAAAGATCTTTCCGACATATCAATGGATGGTACACTTACCACCGCCTTTGCTTGCTCACCACGCGGCTATCGATATTCTCCATCTTCCATTCCCGTAAACCATCTGCTTCGTGGCTCAGTCTCACACGGAGCAAGTTATATATTTCGTGGGCTCCGAGTCTCAGCATCAACTTATTCCCCACAGTAGAACACAATGGCCAGTGCGTCCAACAGTTTTGTTTACTGACTGAGCTGAAACCTTACAAGTTACGATGCCTGAAAGCGCCATCGTCGCCTCCGATCCCACAAACACAATACCCTGTGCTCTTCCGTCCTACAATTTTGTTCGTCGAATGCGCACTGATGAATCCCCACAGACTCCACCGAAATTGCTATCTTCGCCTCCGGCTGCTTCTGGGGCACTGAGCACATTTTTGTGAAGCATTTCCCTCCGGCCAAGGGCATCCTCGCCACACGCGTCGGGTACACCGGCGGCTCTGCGGACTCGGTCAATCCGGACTACAAAAGTGTGTGCAGCGGCGAGACGCAGCATGCAGAGGCGGTGAGGATCGAGTTCGATCCGAAGATCGTGAGCTATGGGGAATTGGTCGAGTTCTTTTATCGGACACACGACCCGACGTCGTTAAATAAGCAGGGAAGAAGTACGGGGACGCGTGAGTGCCAGTCTATTTGTTATGCTCGTTAAAGGGGGGAAGCTGATTGTGGATAGAGTACCGCAGTGCGATCTTCACAACGACCCCTGAGCAGGCGGATACGGCTAAGCGCGTCACGGAGGAAGTCCAGGCGAAGCATTTTACCCCCAACGTGAGTTTCGTGAAGATTCCTACGTTTAATCTCTTTTTCGTCATCTTCGGTATCAACTCACACACCGTGCAGGACACTAAAATTGTTACTACAATTGACAGTGCCGGGCCGTGGTGGGAAGCCGAGGCTTACCACCAGTTGTACCTGCTCAACAACCCCGACGGATACCACTGCCCGACCCATAGGTTACACTGGTAAATGAGCTTCATCGGAGGGATGGTTCGATGAGACGCTGTAGAACGTGTTCGTATTTTGGTGCTTGTGGATTCATGTTTCATACCGATTTTTGTGCCTCTTGAGTTTTTTGATCCTTTGGTATTTCCCTCAGACCATGCATTCCTTGCAATTCAACGAAGTAGACAGAGGCAATCCCTGTAAGTCTGACGTGACGAAGTCCTCCAAAGAGATTTGGGAGGCTGATTTCAGCCACCCAACTTCCGCCCGTATCCCGACACAAAAGGCCCACCTGGCTCTTGGGTCCACTGAAGTTGGATGGCTCTAAGCATTTTCGGCCGGCCGGAAGATCCCGGTGTTAGCCGATCCCGGCACTGAAACCTTTGGCAAAGAAGGGCTCAATTGATCAAAACCTGCGTTTCCACTGATCCAGCAGTCTATATTCTCGACCTTTCTTCATGAATCATGACTCGGATGTAAATTCCTCTTAAGACATTCTACCGTACCTGTTTCGACGGAGGTTTATTTGGCATTACCCCTTGATAGCGGCGAACTTATTTCGAAGCCTTCATGACTCGAGCTATGGTTAGCCTCGGTTACTTGAGCGGCAATCAAAGGATATCGCCGTCAATACCCGCACCGTGATGCGCGTCGTGTCCCGCCGCTCTGAGTCACTCGAGTATCCTTTTGCCTTCGCCTCCCTTCTCTGACTATGTATTTATCCACGGCTTCACTTCTAGATCTCCGTCTTCTGTTAATCTTGGGTGCGGCTCGCAAAAACAGCTTCACTGAAGGACAACCCGAGGACCGATGAATGGGTTCCTGCAACCGGCGGCGGGAATTCGACGGCGACACGGACAAAAGCGGGCTTACAAAGCCGACAACCTTTGTGACTCGTCCTGAATCACTTCCTGATGGCGGCTCTCAGCCCCATTTGGAAGTCTTTGGCGTCTTTTGCACGGGCATAAAACGTGCCAGTCACGGTTCAACTCCTCAGACCTTTGTCAACATCTCACCGCTCGAATGTTCCAACCTTTCGAAAACGCGTCGCAGTTCTATCCCGGTCTCATCATCTGGTGCGACCCCAATTCGTATGATATGGAGGCCACGACGCTGCCGCCGAACACGACATACGACCGCAAGAAGATGCGCGAGCTCCGCCCTTGTCTTGTCGTCGCCGTCACCAGGCAACGCAAATGCTGCAAGTGACGCGCCTCTGCGCGACCGTGGTCAGATTCTTTCTGCTTTCAACTCCGATGATTGCTCATCACTGTGAGCTACCAGCCCACGGACCCGCGTCGGTGGTGCGCGTCGACAGTCAGCCGTCCATCACTTGGAACATCCCGATGCGTGGATCTGGGTCGGCACGCCCTCAACAATAAGATGGTCCTCAACTACGCCAAGGCGATGCACCGTGTGTCCTTTCCTTTCCTCATCCACTCAACATAGTGAAATAAATTTACCGATCAGCACACAAGGACGTGCAGTACACGACGCCGCAAATTGCCACCGCGAACCTGCAAAACTATTGGATCCACCGCCAGAATTATTTGAATCAGGGTTCGTTTGCATATATTCGTTGTAGCGCACCCTCACATACTAACTCAACCGCGAACCAGGCCCCAGCACGAGCGCAAGCGCATACCCTACCCACGGGGAGCGAGTACATACATACCACTCCGTATCCTGGTAGTACTGTATATTCGTCGAATCCAAATACTCCGCTTCAGTCTCCATCGACACCGACACACAGCAACATGTTCAACACACCAGCAATGTCAACGTATAACCCAATACCAACACCAACCCCGGCGCGAATCCAGCATACCCGCCAGGTGGCCATGGCCAAGGGTACTTCGGCTATGTGTCGAATATGAACATGAATCCGAACATGAACATGATACGATAAACCATGCCCAGCACGGACAGCAGGGCTTCAACACCCTGGCACCACAGCCCGTCGTAGTCCCCGCGGGCTTCACGGAGACGCACTCGAGCGCGCCGGGGTGGTGGCGCAATCCTGAGACGGGTTGGTTCTGGCATGCGGTGCGCGGGCTGTTGCCGCCTGCTGCGATGAGAGGGCCAGGAGGGCCGCCGGCGCCAGAGTGAGGGTGATAGCCATAACGCGTCCTTCGTTGAGCGACGCCTGCTCTTTGATTCGCTTGCTCTCTCTGTCCACTTGGACTGGACTCGGACCTGTTGTGCTGGCTGTTCCTTTACTCTCTTGTTCTCGTCAGGCGCGCGCTCTGTATTTCAGACACGCCACACTACATCATAGATCTTCTATTCTACGAACTCATATTTGGATTGTAGCCAAACTGTATACCCTGCTGTCGTACTCTATCCTCCTCGCTGTCGCAGTTACCCAACAATATTGATTTTCACACAGAGCTCTGAGTGTGTCTGAGCGCTTCGATATTCACGGATATATATCCGTTGAGTTTCAATTCAGATTCTGAACTGAGATCATGAATGCGTAGACTTCAATATTAAATTGCGAGTCATATGTATCTACATGTGCGGCGGCGCAAATGCCCGTCCTAACAAATATACTGTCAAGAATTCTGACGGGTCAGGGTAAATTCAATCACGCATCCAGGATGCCCCGAACATCCGCTTCTGGACGGCCGCCTCCCACACAGAAATCATTTCCGCCCAGGCACGGTCGCATACTTCCTCCCCGTGCGCGGTGTCCAGCCACTTTGCGGTTCTGCAAAGCAGATCACATCAATATTCAACTGTCGATCGAAACAGCGGTGGGGGACGCACGTCTGCATCCGTGTGCGCGAAATATATGCGCCTGAGGGCGTAGCTGCCAGGAGCCCGTAGAGAATGTTGAGTGCGCCCTTGGATGCGGGCCAGGCGAGGACTTGAATCAGCCCACTGTGATTTCAATTAGTGGTAACGATGGAAGTGGGATAAACAACACGCACCGCGCAACGAGGGGCAGCTTCCTATCGCGTGGAAGCTCTGAGTGGTTCATTCCTGGGTCAACAACACTACACGCAGGGAGGAATAACCGGTGAATGAATGAAGGGACGGGAGGCGAGATGAATGGAACAACACACACTTGACGATGACACCTTGCGCCAGGGTGAGAGGTGCGACCTTCTTGGCAATGAAATAGTTGAACAGTTTCGATGTGGGGTACCTGTCGAACGAGTTGTACTTCGGTTCATCATTCAATGTCCAAGGATATTCTCCTCGAACTGCTCTGGAAATTTGGCGACATTCTGACCTAGAATATTCATTAATTGGATGAATATGTGATTGAGAGGGAGCAACGCACCACCAGACCCGGTGATGGTCAGATGCGGAGGGATGTGCTCGGCGTTGGGAATGTGAGGAAGGGCCGCAGACCGCTGGAGCAGGGGCAGAAGGAGCACAGCAAGGAGTCCAGTCGACAGCGCGTTAACCTGGATTCTGTTTTGGTATCGCAAATTTTCAGTAATTTACTCAGTGTATAATTAGCAAGCCCACCCACGTCGTCTCCCATCCATCTGGAGTCGTCCGCCAGCCATCAGCGCCGCCCACACCAGCATTCAGAGCTGCTCCATCCAGCCTATCAAGCGTCGTCTCTGCCTTGTGCGCAAATTGCGCAACGCTCGCGAAGCGCGCCATGTCCAACTCCACACTTCCAGCACGCCGGTAAATTGCGTCTCGTGCAGGATTGTCTCTCGTGCAGCGTTTCCCTTCGCCATATCGCGCACGGCGAGGATCACGCGCGCGGCATTAAGGCGGGCGAGGTGGGGTCGCTAGCGCGAGGCCGAGCCCCGTATTCGCGCCGGTGACGATGTACGTGCGACCCGCGAGCGACGCCTTTGGCTCGGGGTAGCGAGTCGTGAGCTGTGCGAAGATCGTGTTCCCCAAGACATGCTTGCTGATATCGCCAAGTGTAGCCATTTTGATTCTGGGGGGTGTAAGTAATGGGATATAGAAATCATGTTCGTTTTATATTTGAAGTCTGCCAAGACTCAAGAGAGGTCAGTGCCGTTGAGACCTGCCGCACGGTAGAGGGTCTGCCAGCTTCGACGGAAACGCGGAAAACAAATACTAAGAAGGACCGACTAATTTGGCGATGAAAACTATCCGAGTGGCCAGGACTGAATGGCTCGCAGTTTACTATGCGCCGGTGGGAAAGCCTCGTTACGATGCCGAGTGCATTCGTCATAAACAGCCGAGTACTTGCCCTGCTTACAAAATGCCATTCCATGCAACGAATCGGTTTGAATATAGATGCTTCCATCTGCCAAGTTGTAAGTACCTTAGTTTATGTAGTGTACAATCTGGGATTGTAGAAAATTTCAAGAGGCGTCCTACTTCACTGGCACGTGCAACTTGCGCGCAACATATTGAATCCAGTCTCTATGTCTGGAGTGCCTGCAGCATCGTACCGGTCAACAGCGAGGAACCCCCAGATCTGCCAGACCGCTGGTCGGTGTGAAGGCTTGCAAATGGGAAGAAGGAACTGTGTTTGGCCCTGTTTTCCATCAACGCCAACCTCGTCAGTGGCACCGCCACATGGTTAGCAGAAACGGAAACCCCTTGGAAATCCCATTTTGAATTTTCCCCAGCGCTCGTACGTTTCATGGAGCAAATACGAACGAAGGCAAAAAGTCTAAGCCAGAGATAAGTCTACGTATAGAGATGTTGTGCGAGAAATGAGGGCCGGGACGAGGGGATGAGTAGAAATAAAATATCCGGATATCGATTAAATCATTTTAAATGGATTGAAACGGTCGATTGGGAGGGTCGAGGTCACGGAGACTCGGATGCATATTAGCACCCTGAGCTTTTGTGTCGGGGAGGAAAGTTGAAGAAACAGCACCTTCAATAGGCAGGTGTCGACGTATCGCGCCTCGGACGCTTGCGCATGCGCGCGCGCGTTACAACGGGCTCGCCCCCGTCGACATCACCATCTGCTGCAATGGCGCGCTCGCGCTCGCGTCGCACATCGAGATGCGGATGGGCCCAAGCGAAGGACGGCTGGGGCGTGTGGGGTGCGGAGACGGAGGTGGGTGATGTGCGGACGGCTGCTGCAGCGGAGCGCGATGAGGTATGCCTGAAGCCCACGGGCGCGGAGGAGTGCCCGTGCGGCGCCCGTGGGTGCGAGTAGGGGAGGTGTGCAGACGCAGACGAGTGAGCATTACGAGGGGGCGATGTACTCCGTGGGTGGGGAAGTGGTTCGGGTCGTGCGGACGGAGGTGAACGTGGGTGGTGAGGGCGAGATGTCGTGCGCGTATGAGTGGGCGCCTCGGCTTGATTCTTCTCTTTGGCTGCGTCGTCTCGGGCGCCCTTCCCCTTCCTCTTCCTCGGGGTGAGGATAGGAGGGAGAGGGCGACCGCGATACGCCTCTGCCGGCGCGTGCGAAGTCGACGCGTATAGTTTGTGGATCATTTCAGCGATGTGCGGGGAACGGGGCACGTTAGAAGAGTGCGCAGCAGCGACTTGGGTCGCAAAGCTGTGGTAGACCTGCGTCTCGTGCGAGGTCTGGGCAAGCGCTGAGCTGGGTGTGGATGTACCCGCTTCCATGGGGTGCACCTCGCGCCGTGTAGCGTACCACCCATCAAACGCGGATGCATCATGGATGGGGTCCGCATCGGCACACAGGGTAGCCGCCGCGCCGACTCTGCTCTCCTCCACCGCCTTCTCCTTTCCCTTCCCCTTCCACTTCCTCCCCCCAGCCACCTCCTCGCCGCTCCCTGCACCCCCGTCCCCACTCTGTAGCCCGCCCCCACCCGGCACCCTGAGCCTCCACCCTGTCTTCTGCGCACCCGCATTCGCATCCCGCTCCACCTCGTCATGCGCCCGCGGACGCCGCACGACGTCGTCGTGGGTATACGGATGCCGATGCCGATACGGGCGTCCCCCGTGCGCTCTTCCCCACACCCACCGCCGCGCGAGCCCCATCGGGCGCGGGCCCCAGCCCCACCCCAAATCCAAATCCAATCCCGAGTCTGGGCCAGAGCGGGGGCCGGAGCGCGGGAGAGGGGGGAAGCGGATGAGGCAGCGGTGCGTGTAGAAGGGATCCGCGGGGGGCTCGAAGACGGGCGGGCGCGGGCGGGAGTGGAGGTCATGGGCGTATTGTCCATTGCCTTTTTTGGAAGTGGAGGTAGAGGGGAGGGATGTGCGATGTAGGTGGGGAATGGGCGTATGTGGATGGGCGTATGGAGTGGGGTGCGGCGGGAGGCGGAAGGTGAATGTAAAAGAAAATGCGGGGTCGGTGGAGGGAGGAGCAGGCGGGGGACGGTCGGTGGAGGGGCGGGCGGTGGGTGTGGATGTGGATGCGGACGCGGATGCGGATGCGGATGTGGATGTGGCGGCCATGGAGGACACCGAGAAAGACGGGATTGGGGAGGTGATGGTGGCGGGGAAGACGGCATGGAGGGGCGGGAGCGTGGCTTCGTTCAGACTGTGGACATGTCGTCAGGAGTATGCAGGAAACACAAATACAAGAAGAGAAAGCGCTCGCACCCGTCGAAAGAAACATGCTCAAGCACAGACGGAAAGTCATTCATCGGCGGGAGGGGGTGGTCTTCTGTCCTTGGGCTGGATAAAATGGGTCAGCACTGACACGACAGTAAGGCAAGAGCTCGAAGATGGAGATAAAGAAAAGAGGAGAGTGGCTTACGACGCTGGGGATGACTCGATGCGCGGGCTGAGGGTCCACGCAAGGGTGCCGGGGGCGGTGGACGATGAGGCGGAATGGAGGATGTGCACGAGCGACTGTGTGGTCTTGGGCGCTGTGTCACCGCCGATGGACAGGCGCGGGAGATCGTGGGGTTTCACGCTAGCCCGCTGGGGGACTGCGCCGGGGAAATATGAGGTGAATGTGGATGTGCCTGTCGGGGGGAGTGATATGGCCATTTCGAGTCGATTCTACTGAACTTGGGGTGGATTGGATTTCGGGTAGATTCGAGAGGTGGGTCTCGAAAGGTGTTGGAGGGAGCGTCGGGTCAAAGTGCTGGATGAGAAGCAGATGGGCGTCAGACACCGGGGGGGTGAGACGAGGAGCAGCGCTACAGACCTAGTTCTGTACGGGTCTTACTGCTGTTTGTGGGGAAAGTATAGTTCGTGCTTGTCGTGCTTAATTTATCGCCTGAGGGCGTCAAAGCGCAGGCAGAGATACTATGCGCCAAGAAAGCGTCAGCGGTCGAAGCAAAGCGAAAAGTAGCCGGTCCCACTGATGTCTCCGGTACGCTGTGATGTCTTTTGCCGTATCGGGTATTGTCTCGAATATATTCGCTGGGACCAGGTCCAAGCAATGGCCCAAAAGTCCTACGCACAGGCAAGGCGTCAGCTACAAGACACACCGTAAAGCGTGCGTTTCCATACGACGTATTGTCTTGTTTCCAAATCTATTGTATCTGTCTTGCTCCGCACCAAGGCCAAAGCACTACCCAAAAGACCGTGTGAGTCGAGGGAGGGGTGGAGTACCAGAAGTGATAAAGACCCAGGAAGAAAGCATCCCATTATATAGCGGGTTGTCTGTATAGCTTGAGGGCTCGGCTGTCCATTCGTCGGCTCCAGTGGATACTTGATTGGCTGGTAACAAAGGTGAGGGCGGTGCGAGACGTCTAGACAGTTGGAACCGATACGCTTGCATTGTACTGAGTCCAGCCAGGGAACGCAGAGAGAGACAAAGCAAAGAAAAGAGACTCCTGGCAGTGCGGAATCAAAGTGGAATGATTGGAATGATGCCTCGCGTGTCAATCGCGGTCACGTGGCGCCTTCGTCCCTGGCGCGTGGGGAATATGTTCAAAATGAAGGGTACTGTAACCCGCCTCAAATTCAATAGTTGTGGAGCTGCCCAATCAAAATTATCGGGAATCAAAACAGCACTGCATCACTCATGGCCGAACCATGATAGAATAAAAATCTCAAGTATAATTTGGGCCTTGACAACCAAAATGAAGAGGCCAAGAGCAAGAACTCGGTAAGGGCTGTAAAATTGAATCAAAGACGAGGGCGGTTCTGTGTAGCTAAGAAGGTGAAAAATCTGTTCCCAGCTTGACGGATCAGCGGAATGAAATCAATTTTGACCACCAGAGCATATGGATCCTCCTTGACAGATGAGTTCTTCGCCAACTCAATCAGTGGTAATCAGTCGTTGCCCCAGGGATGCTGAGCAACGTTGGCTCCAGATGATAAACATTGAATCAAATTCTCTTCCTCTGAAGCCGTGCAGAGCATTGGGCATGAATACGTGGCGTGTCTATGCTTTCATGTCCCGACAAAAAACGGTTTTAATTCAATTATATTTCCACAACGCGGAAGTCGCGTCAAGCTCTCCTTGATCAGGATAATAATTCATTTTGATTGACCTGAGCAATAAAATCTCAAGGGTCAAGGAGTTCCGAGCTGGAAGGACGGAGGTCAGCACCGCTAGGGAGGATTTGGCACGGAAAAGGATCGGAACGACCGTATTTATGTGAGGCGTACGTGGCTACAGGCGTGATAAAATGACAGAACTCTAGCAGCGCAGCCTACTGGAACCAACTGCGTCTGCTACGGCCCGCACTGTGCATAGGTCAGCTGAACGATTGCATCACAAGAGAACGGAGAAACTGTTGAACCACTAGGTTTTTCACTGAGGTAGTATGGGAGGAATCAAACAGAGTCAGAAGGAAGGAAGGAAAAAAAACATACGGGGAAATAGCACAGTCAAGAACGGTTAATAATGGAGGTAACCCTGCACGGGTAACTGTAAGGCATTTCGTCAACGAAGTAATTTTACTTGGATTTGGGCACAGCAGGATGTAGAATATTTGAAACCGTGTCTCAACGACCGGTGTTGTCACAAGAAATGGGCGTCTAACCCTCGGCTCAACTGATCCGAGTTGTCTGTGTCCATCGCACGTCCCGCTTTTTTAATTCTGAAATGCAACTATTGTTAGTTCTACCACCGGTAGATAAGTTCCGTGATATCCGATCAATGGTTTTTACCTTTGACAGAACGGTACCGGAATACTTAACCCTGCTCTGGGCGAGCTCTGCGTCTCGCGGCCATTTCATGCCGATAAAACAAACCACATCAACGAGGCGCTGTGCATGAGTGTCGACTTGTTCTGAGTCACTCGATTTTTCCATTGAAATGCGGTCCCAAATATGAGGCTCCGAAACATTCCAGCGTCTGTACCCAGCATAAAGGTGGGGGGGTCGAGCATGAGCCAGTACTGTCTGCGACCAACATGTTCCAACCCTTCGTCAACGCAGCCCAGTTTTACCCCGGTCTTATTCTTTGGTGCGACCCCAACTGCCGCGAGATGGACGTCTCGACACTCGCACCCAGCGATCTATATGACCGCAAGAAAGCGCGGGAGCTACGACCATGCCTTGTAGTCGCTGTGGACTACACCAACAACTCGTTCCAAGTTTCTCGTATCTGTGCTAGGACGGTATGTGGCCCCTGCCTGCATCAGAACCACACTCTCCGCTGACTTCAAGCGCATCTCACCTATTATACAGCCAAGGGACACCAGACAGTGGGTCCGAGTTGACACCGCGCCACCCATCGCGTGGAGGCTAAGCGATGCCTGGATCTGGGTCGGCACACCGCCCACGTTGGCGATGGTGTTTAACAACTCAAAGATTATGCACCGTCCGTTGATATCATTCTCTCGCTTCAACCATTCCAAATATGTTTTTTGCAGCGCACAAAGATACGGACTTCTCCCTGAATCCCATCGCCACTTCGAATCTCCAAAACTACTGGGTGCACCGCCAAAATTATCTGAATGGTCAAATGCATGGTTCGTGTTCTTGAAATAGTCTCCGTTGCGAACTAACGCGGGGTTTAGCCCATAGTCTGCCAAGTTCCAGCCATTCCCCTGCAGCCGCTGGGCATACAACATACCCAACCGCTCATAACATGTATCCACCGGTCCAGTCAGCCTCACGATCAATAAACCACCTCAATCAGATGCAGGCTCCTGCCTTTGACACCCTTTCCTCCCAGCCAGTGGTTGTGCCTGCAGGCTTTACAGAAACGGACCCAAAGTTTCCAGGATGGTGGCGGAACCCGGCGACAGGCTGGTTTTGGCATGCTAGTCGCGGACTTCTACCTCCGTCCTCGCCGAGATAACTCGGTCTTATTGCAACCATTATATTAATTATATTCAGACGCGCGGGAGCCATAGGACAACTCTTAGAATTAGTCGTATTTATTCAGATATTTTTCCTCGTTGTGATGACCTTTACTCATAACTAGAATTAATACCAACTTTGGTGTACTTTGTACGATCCGAGCACAGGAGCCTTGATCTCAGGGTAATATGAAGTAAAGCAGGATGATTTTCAACAAGCAGCAACTGCTCAATCAGCGTACCACGAGTTCGAGGGTCCAGTTCAGTTTTGCAATGAATTACAGGAGATCCTGAAAATAATGACAAACACGATTTTTTTTTTTTTGCGTTTCCCAAAAAGGAAATCCACCTCTCTTTTTTTGCTTTGCATGTTCCTGCAGCTGCAACACCTTTTACAGCGTATCATGGGTCGGCGGGAGCTTTGTCCATACTATCTGGTGTACTTTACCCGCGAACAGATTCATTTATGCTCTCTATGTACTGTACAAAAGGCTAGCAAGTTACCGCGCAGAGATGCTTTGTACAACGCGCCACCTCCGCATCCTCCCCGATAATCTCTGAGGCGTCAGGCTCATTGCGGAGACCCGGCGCGAGTCCTATGCTGGCAGTATGATCGCGGTCAAGGGTGAGCAGTGTCGAAACTCGGAGACATGGAGCAACTTCTTGCTAATCGTTAGGTTCGAGACCAGAGGCCTGCAGAGGGGGCGTCAACGGAAGTTCTGTCGAGGTCATATGCGCAGTCTATCCCGCAACAACCACAGCGTCAACATCACATTCCCGCTCACCCTCGATCCTTTCCCGTGCACCATGCACTCTTGGCCCCAATGCTCGCCGGATTAGCGGACTTGCGGGATGGATGGCCGGGCAGTGTGATGCTCTGGAGGCGCCGCACAGACCACTTGCTGATGCCGGGGGAGTGCGAGAGCGAAAGAGTCGTAGCACAAGGAGCGAGTAGCAAGAGCAAGGACAGACAGTTGTGGTTCAGCAGCATGAGGAGAGCAGGAGCGAAATGGACGCCAATACCTACGCCTACAAAGCCTGTGCTACAAGGTAGTGAATGCATTCTGTTGTTGACCGCAAAGGCAACGGCCAGTGAAGGAGATCGAGTCGACGGAGGCACATCTGAAATACACAGGCAATCGATGCCAGAACGCTAGTGCACAGCTCAAAAGACGGTGGATGTGACCAAAAAAGCCCGGAGCTATAGCACAAACTCCCGACTCATTGTACGGGCATCTTGCGTCGGGCAGCGGTGAGACTCGGATGACGTGCGGACCATCATAACTGCGGGGATACGATGAGAAGGGAGTGCACAGAGCACATAAAACGCACCCTCAAGACATAGATTCCTTCCCTTTCCTTCACAGTCGTCAGCGGTGGACAAAGTTTCCTCCAAGTCTCCCAATCTCCACCCAAATTTATGCACAGAGTCATGCAGCTTATGTCCGTCTGGGTTCTGTGGTAAGACAGGCCCTTGTCTCTGGGAAAGCACGCAAGGAACAGTCAGGATGGACGTGGCTGGGATTCCGAGAATCTGAGTCGAAAGGAAAGCAGCAATTGAGCGGTGAGAGAACGAATTGTTGGATCAGAGGCCTAGTTAGGGGCCCAAAGGTGATCCACATGTGCCATACAGCCTCCGCAAGGTACATCCCTGCATAGTTTGAGCCACTACGGTGAAAGAAGAGACAAAAAGAAGCGATACGCGAAGATTTCCTTTTTGGGAAACGCAAAAAAATAAATCGTGTTTGTCATTATTTTCAGGATCTCCTGTAATTTATGAACCAACACATTGCGTCCCGTAGTGGTCCACTTTGGTTTAAAATACACCATTCGGGTAGAACGCTTAGTAGAAGCGAGCCGGTGACGGGCCGTAGGCGGGGTTTGATGTGGCGAAGAACCCAAGTATGTACAAACAATCTTTTCTTCCCACAACCATGGCTGATCTGAACTTCGACGCGGGGTACGACAGTGCTAGCGACTCAGGCCCGCGGGCAAATCCAACAGCATCCAATTTCGAAAAAAATGAGCCGGTGAAGATGGCTAATGACTCCAAGGCCCTTAAGCCCAAGTGAGGTTATTCCCAACGCAACACACCTTTAACTAAGACTGTTGGCAGGCATCACAAGCGCACCCTCAACCGCGAAGGGCGTGCCATTTGCAGGATCGTTCATGCACACGGATGGTCGGCTCCCATGATCGGCGCGATCTTCAATGTAACACAGAAACCAATCGAGAGGGCCATCGAAAACAGTTATGTTCCCCCGGACAACAAGCTCAAAGACTACGATCACGTTGGGCAAGATTTTAGGGAGAAATTCCCGCCGAAGGTAATACACATTGTTCAAATAAGGGTTTTCCGCTTCACTCACGCTCGGTAGTCTGGTGTTGAGCATCTAATCCATCCCAAGGGCTCGGAACCCGTAGACAAAAATGAAGTCGTCAGCCCGATTTCAACCACACCTACTCATGAGAACGTGCCTCGCTATACCGACCAGCATTTTGCGCTGCCCCCGCGTCCCGTGAGCATCATGAATATCGTAACCTTCTCATTCGCCTCAATGATATCAGTACGTATACGTTGGACGCTCCTTTGAGAAGCGGAATTACAATCAAGTAACGGAGGTGGAGGACTCCATTCAGGTATGTGCATCTTCAAATGTGGAGCACCTCATGGATCGAATATCAGACCCCAAAAAAACCACGCCACGGTCAAGGGATCGGATCTGAAGCAGTTCCCCTGCCGTCGCTAATACTGGATTGTCGTTCAACCGACCTTCGACCCAAGTTTCCGATGGTCAGCCTCGCGTCGGAAAACTCACATTCCGTGCCTCGGGTTCGTTCCCCACCGACCTCGTACTCGTGTCTTTAACGGTTGAGCTTGATAGTTAAGCAAACCGTCGACATCGGCGTCTATGCCTGTTCCCCGGCTGAACAAGACGCCTGAAGTAGCAAATACGATCCAGTCATGCGCTATGGGTCCCCGCAGTGCCCCGCGCGCGACGACCACTCCGGCGTCACTTCCTCATGCTGAAATCTTCGTTGCCTTCCTCACGGGTCTCGATCTCTCGAAACATCTCGCCTTGTTCACTGAGCGCGGTTTTCATGACATTGCGATATTGCGCACGATGGCTCGGCTGGACGAAAAGACGCTACACACCACGCTGCGGCGCTGGTTGGCGGAAGACTTGGAACACCCTGGTGTCACCGATGGTCTGACCGATGCGGAGCTTCTGACGTTTGAAACTGCCATTCGGCAGCTGTAATGGGATAGACAGTGATCTAAAGAAATGGACGCACTCGTGGGATATAATTTGAATGCGCCGGGTTTCGGCCTGTTTAGGTGTCAGGCCGAAAGATAGTCATACTATACCACACGTAACCAAAAAAATCTCCTTATCTTTCCGCTTTCAGGCTCTTACCCGAAGCAGATAACAATTACTGACAGCCATAATTAAATTAATTCAATACGCGTGTGTTCTCGTGTGTTGTTGTTGGCCATCATGTAGCGTGGGTCACAATGTTGTGTTAGTCTCTTATAAACAGACGCTACAACAATATGGTGCTCGTACCTCGCATGTTTTAATGTTGTGTGGATGCCCGCTCTGCCGTATGCCTCCGTAATTAAATCCGGGTGTAATCTTGGCTGGGCGCTGAGCGACCGCGTAAACGGCATAAGCCATAAGGAACACTACAACAATACAAAGTAGCAAGTATAAACCAAACTATTATACGACTGTACTGGTACTGTATCCCAAATTGGCAATGCCAGCGTGTATATAAAATGGCTAAAAAATTGTCTTCGAAGGATTCCCCATAGGGCTCTTATTATTGCAGGAACTGAGCTTGACAGCGGGTGACAGCCTGCGTCGGTCTGTCGGAGGATCTGCCCTCATAGGATACCTGAAAGTTTGTGAGATCGAGAGGATCTCGATGTAGACATGAAAACCTACAAGAAGCCCGAGAAGGAGGGTGCACGAGGATCGTAGCTGTATGTTTTGTTCAAGGCGGGTCGAGGCGGCAAAGAATGTGTGGCTGCAGTATAGCATAAGGCGGAGCCAGCCGCCAGCACTACAGCGCCATGCTATTGAAGCCTGAAATGCAATAATTATCGAATTGTCCGGTACGACGGGACACGACATACCTGTAGTGGTCCCACCAAGGCTCTCATCTATTGTGGTGAGTTTATTCACCCATCTTGCTGTGAGATGGGCTGCGCGCGCACGAAGCCCGACGCCATGGCTTCTGGCAGTACTGTCCTTCGGGTACGAAGGGCCTTGACAGCATCGACAATGGACATGCCTCTGGATTTATCGAAGTCAGGGAAATCTCATCCAGAAGCATGGTAAAGGGACACATACTGTCCACAGCCAATCTCCAATTCAATGGAGGTGGCTTTGGCGGCCAGCCAGGTAGCGGGTCCTGCATACGTCACGCATGTCAAGGCCAAATAATGCAAGAGGCCGTTCCTTCGATCTTCCTCGTGAGCCGCTTCCGGTATCAATGACGGGTGGGGAAGGAGGGCCATGAGCTCGAGAGGGAAGTCGGAGGCCGGCTACTGGAAGCATGAGTCCCCGGACGCGAAACGAGGTAGACATATGTACCGGGTCGTAGTCAAGGATGTCCACATCCTCCCGATGGGGACAATGGGCAGTTTTGCATAAGGTCTGGGACAGTATGAGAAGGTAGAAGACAGGGTAACCACACGCGTGTACACCGCCGTACCTGGTCTATCTTTCAGTGCACGACGGATGGTCGACCACGGGGTAACTCTGGCTTTGCATGGTGAAGTGTTCATTGTCGGGGCAAGAAACTTTCGCTCCCATCGATACCGTGAATTAGTTTGGGACTTCACAGGGGAATACCAGGCTGGAAGTAAACCATGAATTCCGACTGCGAAGATGATGGCGCTTACATGTAGTGCTCGCGAGGTACGAGGGGGTATCGGCTGAAATCTTCAAGAAGGAGAATGTATCGATAATGCTGGGAAATGTGGGGACGTCTCGAGAACAGTAGCAGCTGCTGCAGAAGAATATTCGAATATGGCCTGATTTCTTCTCTTCCCTTCCTTTTTCTGTCCAAAAATGAAAAGATCTAGAAGCTTTCGAAACATCAGCTCCCTGTAAACGGACTGTTTCGTGCAGTTCTCACCGAGTACTAGGCCGTTGTGTGAGAGGGTAAATAGGCTCAACAACTGCCAAACAGAGGAATATGCAGAGCAAAGAGCGCCACTTTGTTGTTGTCATGCGAACGAAAAAAAATGGGATCAGATCAGTTTTGAGTCAGCGGAACAAACCTCTTGGCTGGGACAGAAACCTCAACATGCGGCGCATCAGATTCGGAGGGTTGAGTCACACGAAGAGCGTGTGGCGTGGGAAATCAGCTTAAAAGCCCGTCGGCATCTTCCGGCGGCAGTAATTTTTCAACCGGAAGACAGAGGGTCGCACTAGACCAGATTGCCTCGGTAATCTTCATTTCCTGCATGGTATGAGTACCAATGAATACGGTGCCAATGATCACGCCAGCCGTCGACGTCGTGAACTTTAGAAGATCAACTTGGGCGTCAATCAGACCATACGTCTGGCGGAACAAGGGGCTTGCTGGGGTGTTTGGAAGCCGAACTGTCATTGCAAATTTCAGGGGTGGAAATATACTATGACAAAAACGCACGGTCGTCAAAAAAATTATTGAGCTCTGATTATTTATATCCACAATGTTAACGAAAATTCTGTGTGAATCTTCGTGGGTTTCTCCGGCATATATGAAGTGGAACGGTAGTGCTTCCTCTGTCCCCTCGTCTGTCTGGTCTTCCCTCTAGGGCACTACCACCATGGTATATACCCAATTCCCCTCACTTTGCCGTTCAAGTTTCTAACTGCGCGATTTATTATTGGGTTCGCCAGTCACACCATGGAACCCCTCAAGCCCACTCACAAGAGGTCCACCAATATAGGCCGACGTTTTCCATGAGATATCAGCGCGTACGTAGTCCCGAATAATCAACTTTGTCCGTTTCATCATTCTGCACTTCTCAGCCCTGCACTTCTTGTGGAAAAACGCAGGCCTGTCTAGAGTGGGCGAATAGCTTTATGTGCAAAACGTGCGGTCAGCAGGCGGGTCTACAAGTCGGAATTGCTAGCGGTTCAACCGAGTCAGCGTCCATAAACGGACGTAAAAAGCCGGACGAGGTGAGCTTAGCCATGACGAGACCTGCTGTCGACATTTCTCATCTTCTCGCCAAGATTCCCTCGTCGTCACCAGTGAGTATCATCGACATCTTCATGGTCACTGCCCTCAATTGCACCCTTAAGTACATAGGCTTTGTCCGAAAGCACGCACATACAGAGGGAGCCAAAGCCCAGCGCAGTGATCACGTATGTACTTCGCCAACAGGCAGCCATGTTGCCTCACAGCTTGCACACCAGACCACCAAAAAGTTGCGCCGTGGGCAAGGAGCTCCAGTGAGTATCCATAATGTATTATGTCTTTTGTAGATTATTATTTTAAACTGTGTCCAGGCATCGCTGGCCCGTAAAGGCAGAATGTCCATGGTTTCTGTCCCCACTTTCCTGGCAGATTTAGAACTATCAAAACACCTCGGCCTTTTTGCTGCCAGAGGCTTCAATGACGTTTCGACGTTTCGGACGATGGCAATATTAGATGAACCCACGCTGCGTACCACACTGCGGCGTTGGTTAGCTGAGGAGACTCAACAGCTTGGTGTCAAGGAAGGACTCACGAATGCAGAGCTTGAAAAGTTGGCAAGTGCGATCCGGGAGCTGTGATGGAAAGGAGGTAACCTGAGAGGACGCAGAGTACAGTACTTAGTAGTAGAATCTATGAGCTGAATTGGCAGTTTAGCTGTCAACCAAAATTGATTGTTTCACCTAACCACCTTTTTTCTCTGCAACCGAGGCCGTGCAAAGTTGGCAAAAAAAAATTTCCCCCCCATTTATTAGCCTCAGGCGCTGCTCTCTCGCCCTGATAAAATATGACGAATCAATGCGTATGAGGAAGCATCCCCAAGGAAAATAGGCAAATTAAGTCGCTCAAGCAGAGTAGTAAATGTTCTCCAGAATTTCTGCATATGGCAACCTACGACTGCCTACTCCAATCTATCAAATCGCGTTAAGGAGGGGCACGACGACGGTGTAAAACATCGATCGTGTTATTGAGCAATAAGGACACTAGTATGTACTCGTACTGTACTTGTACACCTGACCTTCTAACTACAGTTGTTTGCTACTGCTATGAGTCCGATCATCTTGAAGCATTCCCGGAACTCGATGACCCCCAGCATCCTCACGCCGCCGTCCATGGCGCACCAGCTCACACCTGCCAAGCAGCAGTTCATCGCAGCCGAGCTCGGCGATGAGCATTGAGATCATCTTGCGCCGGATGTGCTCAATTGCAGAGCCGCGTGCACCACACGATCGACGTCCCGCCGGGCCTCGAGTTCGACGTCTCAAGCAAGGTGCCACACGATAATGGGAACCCGCTCCGGGTTTGTGGGTACCGCACCTCCCGCGCGAGCCTCGACCGCGGGGTCGGATGTAGAGATGAGTTGTGGAGGAGCATCTCAGAAAACTAGGCTGCCGGAAGAGGATTGAGAGGCGCTCAATGAATGCAAGGAACCTAAGGAAGAGTTACCCGTCTGCATATGCGTCCGCTCTTCCAAACCGACGAGCCGAACTAACTTGAGGCTAACTTGAATGTTCTCTACAGCCAAAAGGTTAGAAAAAGCCACCATGATGGATCGAGACATACGCAGCCACATAGAGTCAGACTTAGGGCCGGATAGAGCTCCGGATGCGCATGCGACTACTTGTTACACAAAGGCTGTAGAACGCAGTACACCGCAACAATACGATGCAGGATAAACACACCTCAGTCTTTGACGCCTTGGTCACCGTGAGCCGCGGCGAGACACTGTGACGTGGCGGGCCAATACAGGTGAAGCGGCGAGTCCTCAGCATGGGTGCCCACCAAACGTGACGGCCCTGGTGGAGCTGCCGCACCAGGTGATGGACAGCGATAGTGAAAGGCCAAGCATGCGCTTGATGAGATCTAATGACAGCGCAAGTCAGAATTTGGCTCCACATTTACGCAGATGCCTGGCAACAGCTATAGCTACACTGGCACGCGCACCCGCAGCACAACGAATCCGTTTCGGGGTCGACGGACTCGAACGACGTCCCGCTCGCCACCCTCGTCACGCCACGCCAACAAGGTAGAGCATTATCGACCTGGTCCCACGCTCGGGGTAGCCACACGAACCTCACCGCCGGCGCCGGGGCAGTCCTGCGAAGCTGGAAGCCTCCCACGAGTAGGGAATGGGTGGAAGTAAACGCACCAGATTTTTTGCACACGACCGTGCTGCGGCCATTCAAAGCCCAGTCCAACAGACCAGGTCCCCGCAGAGGCAGCAGATTCAGAGGCCCTAATGGTGTCGCCTTGGTCCATCTGGAGCTCCTGACAATAGGATGAGCATCGTCTGGAGACCTGCGAGACTGACATACAACTGTATCACATCGACGCCCGTCCACTTGAAGATCCACAAATGGAAAGAGAAATCTGTCCGAGACGTGGAGGGACACCGAGAAAGAGACGGTGAGTAGGGAACGCGGCGCGTACGTAGGACATACGCGTCTCGTGAAGACCAGCCATCGCATCCAATCGATTCATGGCGGGGGAAGCTGTGCAGGTGGACGCGGTTCGCGGGGCCAGGCTTTCATCAAGGTTCCAGTGTCGCGGAGGCAAGGGTCTCGCTCGACCCTCGCCTGGTCACGTCTCAGTCGAGGAGCGTTGGGTGCGAGCCTTGAGCGTGAGCGATGGGGATCGATCTAATCCGTGTTGTGGCACAGGTATTGGTTATTGGAGCCGGAAAGCAGTGTCGTTACAGCCTCGCTGGCGACAGTCATAGCGCGCTAAGACAGCGGCTTCTGAAGCTTCCATTTCGGCCGCAACAGTTCACGCGCAGATGACGGTCTTGTGCGCTGGAAATTTGTGAGCACGACTCTTAGGACGACTTCGAGAATGGCAACAGGAATGCACGAGACCTCTGTAACCGCCGGGACCGCCAGCACAAACTGAGGGTCTTCCAGCAGTCACGACGGATGCGGGAGCCTATTGGACCTTGGCTGGCCATCGGTGGAACAGGCGGATTTCAAACTTGACCAAGATAGGCAATGAAGGCTATAAGTGAGATGATCACCCTGGGTGAACATGGGAACATCAATTCATTGGAGATTGAGCGAAGATCCGTGGTGTAGACGGAAAGGCGGGTCAAGGTGAATGGAGACCGCCTCTTTCCGGGGGAGACAAAGCAGTGCGGATGTTGCGCTACAATCATGGCCTTTACCGTGAGCAAATCCGCCGCGGGAGTAAAATACCAGTGGGACCAAACTAAATCGAGCTGATAATAGCATGCCGTAACGGTGGCCGATCGTGAAAGGTTAATGGAGATACTCAATCGTGCGTAGCAGTATATTTCGTAGGGACGGTCTGCCGCGGCGACATCCAAGATCAGAAACCAAGTTATTTGGGAAACAACGGGTAAACTTAGACGATGGGGCGAAGAGTTGCTGAGAATTCCCAAGGCCAGTTCGTACGATAACAAGTTGGCACCATTTATACACCCCCTTTGTCTGGTAACGGCAAGAAAGTGAGTAATCGACGAAGTGAGCAATAGGATACGGCGAATTATCACCTGTCCGAATACCGCGAAAAAGTGCTCCTTCAGTTCAGGTGACCTGGCGGCCCGCTTGGCATCCAGCGCCTTGTCATTGCGGTCACGTTGGGCGGCATCGCACCCAATGTGCATAATAACAGACGGCGCGCTTGCGCGGTGGACGGCCCAGGTCATTTGACTATCCAGCGGCCGCACGGATGGCCGAAGAAAGTGGGTCAGGAATGTACCACAAATGGGTGGCGGCAATACAGAAACGCACACCCTGCTGACATGCAGTGTCCCCGACGGTGCTCCCGACGTTCCCGGGGAAGAATTGCGACATCTCCTTCACACAGACCCAGATCAGTACGTGGTAGGGGAAATGCAGAGTGCCACACCGCCATTGAATGAGAACTCTTGACGAACCTGTCTACGGCCGCATGCGTTGCAGGGGAGCGCAGAAGAGTAGGGAGGTCGGTCGAGGAAGAGGAAGGTAGAATAATGGCATTAAGATGAGAGGAGGCAAATGAGAATCGAGGAGAATAGGCGAGGATAAACGGACCCACCATGCTCTGGCCCTTGATGTATGACCCTCGCGTACGGGGCACTGCGTCCGTGTCGTCGTGATCGCCCCCGGTTCACGACTCTCAAGGGCGTTCCGAGGCCTGGCGCATATGTGGTGTCGATAATTAGCGAGGCTAAAGACTAATTTTTCTTGTTGGTGCCCATATGCATGGATCCAAGCAGTCGCAGTGATACATTCAATCAAAGCGGACTGTTGACATGGGCGGTGCTGAGATTGGATCGCACGAAATTCTTCTCCCTGGCCTTCCAGGTCGTAACAGGTCTGTGAATGTCGCGGCGTATCATCTGTAATTTGTGCCCCTCAATATCAAGAAAACGGAGAATGAAGTAAGGCACACCTTGAAGGTCAAAAAGAAACAGTCAACGGCTATCACAGACAAGATACTAGATCTCCTGCCGACAAGATCCTCTGTTATCAAGCCCAGTCCACCGCTGGCAAAAGCCATGCCAATAGCCTGCCACAGAAACAGAAATCGATTGGTTGGTTGAGACACATCCTCGAAATGAGGCCAAATACAATGCATGTGAGCAGCGGCAACGGCCTTGTGTGCTGCGTTTCACCGCTGACGGTTATTGAAGACGCAAGTCGTCAAAAGTGAGCCTTGATAGGTCAGGACCGGATATCAGCTCTTTTTTGTCAAGCAGAATGTGACGACTGATAATCGCAGGAAACAGTAAGGTCTGCGACAATGCGACTTGGTCCTTGGGGCTTTTCATTTCCGCCGAAAATTGATCGATGTGAACTTGATGAACAGCCAATATGATCATCTCCACGTCCTGGTTGTGAGAGATATCGCTACATAGACTGCAAGATAGATTCAATCTCACAAGGTCTGGGGTTAGTGCTGGAGGTCGGAGCTGGAAGACGCCGGTGGCCGGTCACACTGCCAAAGTGACCAGCTGTATCACGCGCTCGTCACGAAACATTTTTGCTCTTTCGGCGAATATAACCGATATTATTTTGGAGCGCGGAGAGAGTTATTTCGCGACAAAACGAAAAAAGCGAACAGAACAGGATCGGTGGCGGCTGGCTGCGATACAAAGATTGTAGCACGAGAAGGGTTTGCGCTGACAGGAGTTGGGGCCCAAACCGGCCCGGATATGATTGTACACTGTGTCATTAGATAAATCACCGTCAGCGACACCAACTACTTAATCTGAATCCTGTACCAGTGGGAAGCCGTCTACGCCAGGTATATGCTCGTCGAGTCGTCTAAGCTATGACAGTCATCTGAAAATACCAGTCCTTAGAGTGCCTGATGTGTTCCGTTTCCTCGCTTGGCTCGTCCGATACTCAATTGCTAGCGACGGCTTCGGTGCTTAGAGACAGACCGGAACAGAGGCGCGGTTAGCCGGTTACTCATCCATCAATATATGATGGGATCATGAATGTTCCATCTTCGTATACACACGTGCATTTCAAATCGTCTGCAATTCCCCTCCGTAGAAGGAATTCACATCGAATCGGTCTGAAATCGATTACACGCGGGCAAAATGATCACAATCTGGGTTTTTGTATTTGCTTTAAACTGCAGAACCTGAGGCATGCTGGGAAGTTCTGGTTATGCGAGGTACGAGCACTTTTTGTTATAGTGTCTGTATAAGAGACTAGGTTCCGGTTTATTCTTAATGATTCTCCCTTATGCGCATACATCCGTCGTCGGATCAATCTTAACAAAAGGAAAATATGACATTGCTTTATCTCTAAAACTCTGCTGTAGCTGTTCGTCCTCGGTAATTTTGCCCCGCCATTACTACATCGCGGTCCTGCAATTATCGTAGCTCTACAACTCTGCACTAGAATAAGCCGGATCCACGTCTGAAAAGCTGGCATGAGGTTTCAGGCCAATATATCTGCCACAGAAAACGGGCCATTGAGGACGTGGAATATGGTCAGATTTTGGTTCAACACATACTTCGTGATACAGAAAGGGGGAAATCAAACCGAGCGTTTGATGGACCGGCGTTCGGGCTGTGGTCAGTAAGATGGCCGACGGGCTGGAATGTGGGTGAGCTGGCCAGCTGCGCCACGATTGGCGGAGAAAAAAGTAAGGATGACAAGTGAACTTCGTTCGTGATGGGATCAACAAAAATCGCCGCCAAATCAACGAGCGAGCACGGGCTGTGAGGGCCTGAGAGCATCAAGGAATCAACAGGGGTGCATCAGACTGACCCTCGGTAGGCCCCCGGTCACTACCTTGTAGCCTGGTCGGATTTTGGCGCCCGAAAACGGCTGATTTACTCTATAAATTTCCAGTTCAGCCGCCTGATTTACTCTATTTCCGACTGATATTTGAGGCCAAAATTCCCATTTTCGGCTGCGGGGGCCAAAATTTTCGCTTCTGGATCCTTTCTCAACCGTTTGCACTCACTACTCGCATTTTCCAACGCCTCTTGAGTCTTGCAGCTCGATTCTCGGTCTACATAATCAATGTCACTTTGGCCTTATGAGGATGCTTTGCCAAAAAAAAAATCTCGCGCTCCTCGAGATTTACTCTATTTCAGTCGAACTTTGCTCGTTTCCGGTCTGTTTTACTCTATAAAATGGCCGGAGATAGGGCCATTTTGGGGCGTTGATTTACTCTATCGCAGACCGTCCGATAAGGTAGTGACCGGGGGCCTCCCTCGGTACCCACGCGGCTATGCAACAGTGGTGGAGCGGCGGCTTTTCAGTGGCACATGGGTGGGTGGCAAGGGTTGTGGGCACCGGTTTGACGGCGTCTGCCAAAAAAAGTTGGGCGTGGGAAAGTGTCGGCTTGGGGCGGCATCCTCCAGGGACGTACATTCAATAGAAATGGGAATTAAGGGAGATGCCGCGTAGGGCTATCCCTGAGAGAGGCGCGGAGAACATGTGCAACGTGTCCATTTTAATTAACACCGTGCTAGTAGATCCCGATCAGCCGAGAGATCATGAACGTTGCTCATCCAGACTCCGATTAGAGAGACAATCAAGAGAAGATTGAGCGTCGGCCGAGAAGATCGTTTGGGAAGACTTCGCGGAGAATGGTGGGACGGGCGGAGGTGCGGAAAGGTTTTCGAGCAACATGTATCCTTCCTTTGCCTACGGGTTGACTCCAAACTGATTGAGAATTATTTATATGTTTGTGGCTGCCTGCCAGTGCTTGTTTATCTTTGTTAAATCGCACAGCCGACCAACAGAGCCATTCCGCTCCGGGTCCAAAAGCCCGCGCATATGCAGGAACCTGAAATCCAGTACGAGTTGGTGCGTCCTGAAAATCATTTTATCCTACCATTTTACAGATTATTGCCCCCGTCCAGCCTTGCCGCACTTGCGGCATTACTCGTCCATCTCTATACTGCGGGGACAACTTTATGTGCCAAAAGTGTCTCGACAAGGAGAGTGTGGCCCTCGTCGACCCAACGGATGAGACCTCGACCCTGCACTCCACTGCACTCCAGCAACCATCTCCTCCGGACGACGAGAGCGACACAGATAGAAGCGACGGCCGTACGGGTGTCTCTGAATATGAGACTAAAATTGGGAATATACAAGCAGAGCTGGGAGCTCTCGGGTTAGAGCAGGACGTCGAGACCCTCTTCCTGGGAATGTACGCCGAACTCCTGAAAACGCGCAAGCAAGCCTCTGTTTTGTATGGAGAATTGCTAGAGCTCTTCTCCAACGTCGAATACTTGGGGCTGGTGTTTCACGAAAATGCTTGAATCCGAATTTGGTGGTGTTCTTTTCGTAGAAATATTCCGATAACTTCGGAAACACTTTTCCTCGTTGTTAGCTCTAATTACTTTGCCACAAACACACGAAGAAGAATGGCAGAAACAAGATGTAAAGCGGGCTGAATTTTTATACGCACACTCGGCCAGAAGTACAGGAGGAAGTATGTTGTCGGGAACCTTGGGATCATGTGTACTATACTACGAAAACTGCCTATATTCTTGCAAACAGAAACACCAAGCACGCGTCCAAGATTGGGGCTGTAGGGAAATAATATACATTAGGTAGAAAGCCGGAGGCACCAGGCAGCATGTACTCACATATCGATGGTCCTTAGGCATTCCGAATATGGCGGGGACAATATTAGCGGCAGGGCCATGGGTGGGAGAACAAGGGGCGCACATATCTGTGGATAATCAGGCTATAGTTTACGGACGCGCGAGTTCTGACATCCACCGTAGTCGAAGCGCATGGCATTCATCAGAAGAATCAACCTGGCCACGGTTAGTGGGCTTGAATACGGAGATACTCAAAAAAATACTCACTTTGTTCCACACCTTCCTATCGGTCAACGACGCCCAAACAAAAGGCTACCGGGGCTAGAGTTCACAATCCATGCGAACCCCGCGCTGCGGAGATCTACGCCTGAATTATCTGGCGGTGGGGATGAGCCCAAGGTCATGAAGAGAGTAAAATGGCGCACGGAGAACCAAGGCATATTATACCTACACAAGTGAGGACCGACGCTTGCAGAAGGGATTGATGAAACCAGAGCTCCCGAACGACTTCAGATCAAAGAAGATGGATGTGGCAAGGGTGCTCACCAGTTCCATGGTTAAGCTGGGCGACCGAATTTGTGGCCATTGGAGCGTATCGGCCAGCCGTCTGCCCCGTGGTATGCGATGCCAGCGAAAGGAATAAGTCCCATAAACGAGGTGAAGACACATCAAGTCCAAACTTTTGGCCTTAACGTGACCTACACTGGTGGGAGATAAACAATATGAACTAGACATACAGCACACGTACCTGGTACAGCGTCTACCCGCCTGCGCGCAGCTGTCGTGCCCGGAAAATGCGCGTATGAGAGACGCTTGATGACCTATAAACTGGCGACGTGATCATCTAAGCGATGTGTTCGTCCCATTGTAGGTAGTCATTCGTGTCTAGATTGGGGGCGTGAGTCACGTCGTGGCAGACCATAAGTAGGGACATGGACCTTATTTTGGCATTCAATGGGTGTCGGTCGAGCCAGGACCAGCACCGGTGTGCGGACGATACATAAATCCATTACGCGATCGGTCGCTCAAGTCTCACCCAATACCGGGGGTCGGCACTTGATTCCTGGTCAATGCGCGCGCGCTAGCTGCGTACTTCCAGTCTACGGCTGCCGTGAGTGAGACCAGAAACTGGCGATTAAAGAGGGAAGTACCGCGGTACGACTTGGGGGCGCACATGAGCCGATTCCGGAGTCCAAAGAGGAGGAGCGTCAACCAGGCAATGGGATGCGGCTAGACGACTCCTCGATAACAAGGAATGGACAAGGCTTTGACATTTGCCCTCGACGGAGTAAAGGAAGACTGTTTGTGAGTCACGGTGGGCGACACTGACATACTGAATTCTAATCAGTGATATGATTTTCAGAGCGGATATGTTAGTTACACTCTCGTAGCCAAACGGCCAAACAAGATGAGCACAGGAGGGTACGAGAAGCGCTGGACCAATCGGAGGATCGATGTACAAGATTCGAAGCGCAATATGGGTCAGACAACTGACAGGGCAACGAAAAAGATGTGTCGGTACGCAAGAAGCCATTTTTGTAGCAAGCAGGAGTAAACGTGAAAAGTGTTCCAGAAAGCCAGCGGGTACGGTTGCGCCATTTGCGCAACAGATAGCTCAAGGTGGAGAATCGAAAAGAAGGGAGGAATGAGCGAAGGCTCTTTAGCTCATCAATTCTACTTTTGGCAGCCCTACGTAAGTGAATGATTTTCCAGCACATTGTAGAAGGCACTGGACACCGGTCCATATTTGGCCCATCAAAGGTTGAGGGAGCGTCGGGGGTCGGAGTTCAGAAAAATTAGGAAAGCGATAAAATTATATCGAAATTCATATGGTTCGACAGGCGCGGGAGAAGATCATGGAAATTAGAACGGAGAGTGGCGATCGAGCCCACGGCACTGGCATGCCTGCGGCGGGCATCGGCGCAACCTCCTTGTGGGCGAGTGGCGATTTGCCACGGCAACAGGCAGGCAAAAAAGAGACTAGTGGACTGGGCGACATCCACAACTACGACGGCTACATGTAGAGTTTCTGGGAGTTCCCAACGCCTATCGTAAAAGATATACGCCGTGCCTCCCCTTTACACGTATAGCTGAAAGAAATAATCATAAGCCTGGGAGCCACAGGAACAAGGGGAAATTAATTACCGGTTGTGATTCCGCGAGATGAGCACTGGCGGAAGTGGCCCCGTTGGCGGCGAGTGCCTCGCACTCTAGACCCTACGAGGCCGAAGCAGCAGCAGGTAGCGATGGATGGCCTGGTAATCTGGCAGGCGGAATCGCGGCTGGGAGATGCTCGCAGTTATCCACATGTAAGGCGGCGAGAACGAAAGCGCAGCTGTGTGCGCAATGGCCCTTGCACGCGGTTCAGGAAGAATTTTTACAGCTCCCTGAGAGGCTCCCGTCAACATAGAAAAAAAGGTCCGCAGCGACGCACCGCCAACGAATAAAAACTCTTGCCATACTCGCTACAGGGCCGTCTCTGGCACGCCTCCATACGATCGAATTGGTAAGAGGAAGCGCTAGAGCGAAAAAGGAGATGCGCGCTAGGGTATGGCACCGGACAGAGGATGAGGCCTATGCTGAAGGGAAATCACGGGAAGCAGAGGAGTGTGGGAGGTAAAGTGATGGAGCGCGCATGCGGAGGGGATCGGGAGGATTATAGCGGTGGCGATAAGAACAAAGGGCGGTCGCTGGCATCGGAGGGTAGAAGGGGAAGAAGGAAAGGTTAGATCGGGGAGAAAGAGGAAGTCATTGATCAGTCGCACTTAACACTGCGAATAAATGAAAATGTACCCACCGGGCTCGTGAATCACTGACGCTCGTGGCCGAGGCTGTGGGCGGACGTCGCTCTCCTCCCGTCCCATTCAGGATCTTCAAGTTGGTGGAGGTGACCCAAGCCTGCGACCCATTAAGCACGGGAAAGAAGCCAAAACGGCCCGTGAATGCAAGGCCTGCCACACACACGGTGTCGATGATAAGGAACGGGACAAGAGGAGGAGGATGACGTACCCACATATTCAGTCCTTGTTCTCCCAATAGGACTAAGCGCTCTTGGAGCTGCCTGTATGCTCATGCTTGCCCTCGCGATGTACGTGGACAGCGTGCATACAAGGGGTCGAATAGGCTGAGGCTAATCGCGTGGAATTCCGCTACACCGTCCCACGTCGTCAAGAGTCCAAGCAGCCTGTGCACAGTCACTGCGAGCAGCTCAGGCTGGAAGGAAACAAAAAATAAAGTAAAGTGCACCTCGGGAGTCACCAGACAGCCAAAGCTCACAGACCAGCGCTGCTGCCCAGGGTCTGCTCCCATACCACCGCTAGGTAAATGCGTTTGAGTATGACGCTACCGGAAAAAAAACCATTAATCAAGAGACAACCTCAACATAAGCCAAATACCATGTAGCCATTAGCAGCGGCGACTTGTGTTTTTTTTTTTCGTTGTCATTTTCATCGTCGAGAACCATTTGTTTGAGCCGGGCGGAGCGAGTCGCGCGGGCCAGCTTTTGGTAACGGATTTTCTTTTGAAAAATAAAATAAATAAGAGCAGTGGCGGTATGTAGCAAATGAAAGATAACCTTACTACACGATACCGCAAAAGCCCTTGCGGCGAGGGAGCTTTCGCGTCAATTTCCGCTGGTCACTTTGAGCTACCACTAAAAGCCGAAATTCGATCGTTGAGTGCTCTTGATTTCCTGGAAGTTTGAGAGATCTCTATTTTTCTGCAGGGTGGATCCGAATCTCACAAACTTTGAGTCTGGATGGTGGTTGGAAGTAAGGGCTGTCCGATGTCACAGTCACGCGTACAAGTCATTTACGTCCCGAGCCCGGGCCGGATTGCAGTTTCACTCCTTTGCTTTCATGACACCTTTGTAATCCTTTCTGCTTTTCGCTGGCTCTCAAATCAAAAATATGCTTAATTTGATTACGCCGGGTTCAACATGGATCTCCATATCTCCCAGGCGGGCCTGGTCCCATCCGTCCTGGTCCTGGTGCTGGAGACCTCTTTCTCACTCGGCATTTCGACGGTTAATTTGTAGCAGTATGGTATCTCGAAGACTACGATCCCCTCAGTGGTGACAAGCAAATGGCAAGATGGCCCGCCCGTGGCTGTCCTCTCCTTCTGTTCAGTGACTCGGGCTCGATCTCTTGGAGACTCTGTGGACATGGTGATTCACCGACAGCTGCGACCAAGGTTGGATATTCAGGGCATTCAACTCTTGAACCTCGACTATTCCGAGAAGGTGAGTCCTCGCCAGAGAACAGGTATCGACCTTTATCGCAAGGACTTGGCAGGCCTGCAGTGCCCGTAGATAGTAAGGGCAGCGTCCATAATCGAATTTAAAAGTAATTGACCACCCTCTCGTGTTCAGCGAGCTGGAACGAAGCCGGGAGACCTCGCTGAATACCAGACGGGGTGAATGCCCGGGGCATGGGCGATGGCCTCGGGTACACATTGGACCTCCCCGAGGCCAGTCTCAGCATCTCACTGAGACTTTGGCCTCCCTGGTGCCGACAGCCACAGTGCCACAAGTGCCACTGTCTACGCAGATGCACCCAATCTGATCATGCTGCGCTCCCGCGCTGACGGAGGTGGATGCACGCCACCAAGGACGCAGCGGACGGCCGGACGCTCTCACCCCACACAACGAGAGCCTACACCAGAAAACCGCGCACCACGACGTCGTCGCCCACGGATAGACAAAGATGAAAACCACGACGCGAAGGCGGGTTATGGGCTGGACATGTATATTTTTTCAGTCTAGTCATCTAACTGCCGATTTGTAGTATGGCCAACTTCGCCCTGCGGCTTCCGCTGTGGCACCTAATTGTGGGCTATTAACGTGTAAGATTGTTTTCGGCCAAAGAAACGTACTGCAGATTGGGGAAATGTAAGGCCCTCAGGGCGAGGAGGTCTCGAGCGTCTCTGGGAGCTGGCATTGGAGAGAGATAAGGCGCAAACGCTTGTGGCGTGCACTGGGAATCGAGCTTGACGATCATCGGGGAGGCGGAAAACCTGCGTGAGTAGTTGGTCTAAACTGGAGGAGGGGGACGGATGACTAGGTGAAAAAATGATCACTGTGGCGGGTCAGACTGTGGCAGATGGGAAAAACCATGCAGCTTCCATGTACCATGCCTCTGAGCGGAGATTAGATTTTTTTTAGTCCTTCTCTGCTTGACCCTGGTCGGCTAACAGAATAATATGACCAAGGAAGATCCACTTTGACAAGGGAATGCCTGGCCGGCGAACAGAAAGCCACAATCAAAGGGATGCCTAGATGCGTGTTTCAAAGGCTGTCGAATGACGAACACGGAATCAGATTTTAGGGTCCGCGGTTTCGGGGTCCTGTTTATTTCACCGTTGCAACAAACCTTCTGACAGAATTACTACATGAGGGTGTATGGATCGGGGATTGAATCGGCTACAAATCAAGGATTCTACTGGGAATGGAAGTGAAACTAGGCGCGTCAAGGGGAACTAAGGCGTGGGAGATCTCGGCCGGGAAGGCCGCATCAAGGGGGGTTGAACAAGTTTCTCTGGTTGTAACGTACAATTAATGCCGGGAATCTTTGTGTTGCCATTCAGTCGTGGCTTCGAATAGACCAAACAACGGGGAAGTAGAGCGGTTCCGAACTTATCATCGCAGGAATCTTTGCGTTGTCATTCAGCCTGGACCTGAGTGTTATGCTTCGAAGGGTTCCTGCACGTCGGCCGGTTCCGGACTGATTATCGATGAGATAGAAATAATTCCCAATGCCGATATTCAATAAATACAAATTGAACATTCCTTCTTTTTTTACAATACCCGTGAGTTCTTTCCAACCCTTCGCGTTGGACGGAATATATGATCCTCTCCCTTTCGCTTGAACGAGGCCATTGACAGAGACTCAGGCTCCAGATTACATGCCCAAGGTGTGAAAGCGCCTCGTGGCCCTTGCTGCCGGATTATATATTATAGCTGACGCTTGGTACCAGGCCACGAATGTCCGCTTCATGGACCCGCTGACTCCGGAGAGCCCTAAGCCTCCGAAACGTCACAAGGGGAACGGGATCTACTTCGACCTGGTGCGTCCGTCGTTCTGATAGTGTCTGTGGACCTAAATGCATTATATCCCTCAGCCATGTACTGCCTGTGGGAGCGATCACCTATGTGAGCGCTGGAGCCAAAGCAAAAAATCCTGCCTCCGTTGCGCTGAGACAAAGCGGACGTGCTCACATTCAGCGGTCCCCCGCACGAGACGCCCAAAGGTGATCAAAAACACGGAAAAGCCTGGACCGTTTCCCCAATTTCACTCGATGCTCGATCAAACAACGCCACCTTCTCCGCAGCTCTTCACCCTCGCCGAATATTACGATTTCGAAGGAAAAAATACAGCCAACAGCGGCGCAGAGAGTTGGCTTGGTGACGATATCCTGTTCGAGCTACCTGCTCTCGAACAGCCAGACTTCTAAACAATTGTAGGAAGAGGGTGCAGCGTCAGATCAGCTTTTTGTTTTTTTTTGTGTTTCTGTCGGAAAAGAAATTGTTGGATCAATCGGGTCTTTCAGTAGCCACCTCAATCTTTTCCCAACCACTTCCATTTCACTTCCATTTCGAGTCCTCAAGAGGTCAGAATGAGGATTCGACAGCGTCGGCATCTCAACCAACTAAGCAGGGATCGAGTATGCGGCCACATTCGGCACCATCCGGTTTGTTCAAATTTGGCCTTCGACGTACTTTTAAGTTTTATTGCTGGCCTTGGACACTTGGTAACAGCTCTCGGCTTGTCCTTTAGTTTGGCCTTGGAGGATGTAATTCAAGCTCCGCCTGATCTTTGAGCTTAGATGCCGATATAATGTTGATATAATAATTTCTTTCGATTTCAGCCAAGTTCGGGCATCTCGGAGAACGCGAAATAAATTGAAATGGAAACCACAATCAATGGGCCCAAAATAGAGTCGAAATCGCTTCTCACAAAGAGCTCAATAGTAAGAGATGAGATGTGAACCGAGCATTCAGTTGGTAGGCGGAAGTCCGCGCCATCCTCGTCACTTCGTTACTTCGCTTAGCGTCGCGGAAGTTCGTGAGTTTGATCGCATTCCGTGAAAGTTTGTGACTTCAGCTGGATTTAGTGGAACTTCGTCAATTCCTCTGCACACCGTGAAAGGTCGTCACTTGGACGCAGTGAGAATAACCACATGACCGCGGCCATACACGTGGAGAGTGCACGGTCAGTCGGTCCACGGGACCAACGAAACGCGGCGACTCAGTACAATTACTTTGAACAGCGGCACATGTGTCCGCATCAGCGGCACTTTGTACGCCATCAGCGAAGAGGTGCACTCCGCGACTCAAAACACAAAGTAAACTAGTGTTAATACAAGTGTAAGATCGTAAAGTAGAATGAATTTTTCAGCCTAAATGCAACGACAACGATGGACGCGACCCCATGTATAATCAACTTTGAACTTGGGAATCTCGATGAATGACATTGAATGTGCAGTATGTTAGAAGATGAAGCAATTAAAGTGCGCGACAAATCTCGACAATTGAGAGCTCACTCTTCAGACACGCAAGGGTCCCGAAGCTTTAAATATATTGACCTAGACAATGCAGAGCTAGGTAGAAGTAATGAGAGTAAGAGTAGGCGCTCACCTCACTCTTCGCGCACACAATTGATACGAAGCCTGAAGGGGAGCAACCCGGAGATACAATGTCTATGAGTGGCATATCGGCCTGAAGCGAAGTAAAAAAAAAAAAGCATACGCAAACGTCCATAGGGGAGCGCACGTCTGCACAGTGTCGGAGGTAAATAGTAAAATATTATACATATAAACACGTAGGAACGGGTCATGCAGCGGGAGGCACGGCACGGTCATGCACCGCCAACAGAGCATTGAACGAGACAGTGTTCTGCAAGGTTTGTAATCGCCATCCATGAAAATGCTAAAGTTTGTTGTGTCATTTAAGAAGCCGCATAACAAACAGTGTCAGCCCGCTCGCGGGGTGCGATAAAAAGTTGCGCACGGTGATCACAGCGCGATGGGAGACGTCGACTCTCGCAGTGAAGGGAAAGGAAATAGAAGAAACAGTGAAATGACTCACATAAAAGTATTGAAACTGATCTCCACGCGTACCCCCAGTGCTCGCAAGAGATAAAATGCAGCAAGAAGGAAATTCGGTAGTGCCAAAAATTCGATGGGAAGAAGGCCCCTCATCGCAATCCAAGTCCACCAAACCATTAGCCCGGCTCCCGAGTACTGTGTTGGCATTGTTGCGCCCCCCGAGCGAGGCGGGGCATGATGTAGAACCTTCAAGTTGTTCTTACTGAAGGCTGGCGACTGTGATTCAATCCATCAGCGATGCATTAATACACGTCTTGATGCACCAAAGAGCCGCTGACCGATGATTTACGGGGAATGGCGGTCATCTGTTGGCTGGCGCATCAGATGGCAAAAAATGCTTATGTAGATTGCGACGCATATTTCCTGCGTATGAATCTTTTCATCGCCGATGTCGGTGCCCGAAATCGTGTCGGCAATTGTCGCGCTGTTGAGCGCCGGGTGGGGGGAATGGGCGGGACGCGATGGTGGTGGTGGTAGGAACGAAAGGTAAGATGCACAGCCGCCACACCATCGCCGACCACGCGCGCGTGCGGAAGTGACGAGCTTTCACCAGAATTTAGTCGAAGTGACGAGCTTTCTCAGAATTTCGTTGAAATGACGAACTTTCACACTTTCCCATCAAACTCACGAACTTTCTCGCTCCTAAGCAAAGTAACGAAGTGACGAAGGTCACTACTACTTGGTAGGCGGCCCGCGCTGCCGCGACTGAGGCGGAGAGCCGAACAAAAGCCGGCTCCCACGGCGACGACACCATGAAATTACGGCTCGCTCCGGTTCAAGCTGTGACGCAGTTAAAATTCCACTGAGGATTTTTTTCCCGCTACCTTTAGGTAAGGGTTTTAGGGCCCTATTAGCTCCTTGCCTTGTCGATGGCCGCGAGCAAGTAGGTGCCGTTTTAGCTCCGAGTCGACGTCGCGTCGGAGCTCTTGTTTCGCAAAACTATCCTGGTGACGACGTGGTCTCGATCGTGTCGCTAAAAAATGTCTGTATACGTCTCTGAAATCCTAGAATGCGGCATGTCTTGCACCCGTCCGTCCGTCTCGAGAAATTCGGGGGAAAACCTAAAGCTAACGAGTCAAGGATATCCGGATTTGATCTGTAGAAGCGCGCCGATCGTCCCGGGCAGGTGATCGCAGGGCAGGGCCACACCAAGTACAAACAGCAGTGCGTTTTCACTTTGGGCCGTACCATGTCCGATCTGAGCTCCGACGAAACTGGCTACACAAGCGATACTGGCGCTCGAGACAATCCCACGCTGTTGAATTTCGAAAACAATGAACCAGTCAAGCGAACAATTGACCCTTCCCAGTGGTAAGGGACGTTATTCCAACACAGACGCGCAGTGTTGACTGGCCTTCTTGGCAGGTCCCGTAACCCCGCCACCTCAACCGAGAAGGTCGTGCCATCTGTAGAATCGCTCACGCCAATGGGTGGGCGATCCACCAGATCAGCGACATCTTTAGGATCCAGCCCAAAGCCATCCGGAACGCTGTGCAAAATAAATATTCCCCACCCGATAACACAGGGGGCATGCCCCACCGCTTAAATTCCATAAGCCGCAGACGCTTATGAACGGCGGTTTGCTCGCAGTTTGCTCGCTTATTGATGGCTCGGAGAAATTGCCGCGTGTTTCCCTCGTGTGCATGTGTAATGCACATTGATGTGTCGTGGGTTCAAACCTGCATAGCAGCATTCTTTTTAAATATCACCTTTCATTTGCTGGCAGACTCAGAAGTACACAAGGAATGTTGGCTACACCTCTAAAAATTACCAAACTTTATGTAGACATATATCTGTCTGCATTGTTGAATTTCTTTCAGGTGTGTTAGGTACATAGCAAATATTCCCTTATTCAATTCAACCCATGGAGCTTATAATATCTTCTTCGGCTCCTTGGAACACAGCCAGTATCTTGAAAAGTATAAGATTTCAGAGGGATACAGGCAAAACTCCTTTACCAAATGTTTGCAGTCTTTGAGGAGGAACTAATGGTATAGTGCCAGATGGAACATAGGCCAGTCAGTGTTTATATGCTACCATTTGGGTGCCTGAGATCCATAACCTCAAAATGGGTGCCTCATTGAGAGTGCTGGGATGATAAGTAGAGCACAATATATTACAACTTGGCATGTTCCAGAAAATGGGACCGGGTCAAGCTGATACATTATCTTGAATTTTGTTTCAAAAAAAGTTCATAGAATATGATTCACCATGATGGCATATGTCAGATCCACTGAATTTCCCTCTCGAAAATTATTCACTATGAGTTGTTAGAAAAGCACAAGGTCATGAAGGCTGGAAAAAAATATAGAACTGCTGTAGAGAATATATTTACAGAGAGTTCAGTAATCTGTTGTATTTGTGATCAACATTCCTTGTCTATTTCTGAGTCTGCCACTAAATAAAATGTGGTATGTCAAAAAGAACACTACTACGCAGGTTTGAACCCACGACACATCAATGTGCATTACACATGCACACGAGGGAAACACGCGGCAATTTCTCCGAGCCATCAATAAGCGAGCAAACCGCGAGCAAACCGCCGTTCATAAGCGTCTGCGGCTTATGGAATTTAAGCGGTGGAGCATGCCCCCTGTGTAACACATCGGATGATTATGCCAAAGTTGGGGCAGAATGGAAAGAAAAGTTCCCCAAAATGGTACGTAACACACTGTTGTTGAGGTTGGGCCTTCACTGACAACGTCGGCCGTCCACCTATCTATACCATGACCTCGTCGCTATTAGGAAGCACGCCCTGTTGAAAAGCGCCGTCGCAATGAAGGAGAAGGAACGGGGGACTCTGATAAGGTCTGCAACTCAACTAACCCGTATATCCACTCACAGATCGCGCATCAGACAGTGAAAAGGGCTCGCCGCAGCCAAGGACTTCAATCTCAAGTACGCCCTTTCCCTCCCTGCTGTTCAGCGGTGCATCCCACTGACGGCCTCCCAGTCTGGGGCCCCAATTTCCAATGGCATGGCCCTAGAATTCCCCCCTCTCCCTTCGGCACGTCTCCAAATCATCGTGACATTCGCATATTTACCAAACTCAACTTGACAGTCGAGCAAGCCCTCGGACTCTGGTCCGATGCCCAAGGTGCGATCATTTTCTCTTGCAGCTATACCCAGAAGCCTTAATCAAATAAATGATGTCCAGGCATCGCTTCCGCGTCCGCTCGCAGGTCCTCCGGCAAAGCGCGCTCCGGCGGCGGGCCCTCCCGGCACTGTTGCCGCGGTCTTGAAGAATGTGATGCATCTCGATCTCACGAAGCACCTAGCCCTCTTCACAGCGCGCGGATTCGAGGACATGGCAACGCTCCGTACCATGGCCCGCTTGGATGCAAGCACCCTGAGCGCTACGTTGCGCCGTTTGCTAACGGGAAGCGTGCAGGAGCTGGGGGGGAGAAAGGGGCTGACGGATGTGGAACTGGTCATGTTGGAGTTGGCTATTCGCGAACTGAAATAATGGAATGGGGATGATCTAAGGGGATTTTTGTTGATCTAACGTGAATCGTCAGTCGAACTCCAAGATACTCTTTTGTAATAAGCGATTTCGCTTCCTTGCACTCATCTGTTGAATATCGAGGGACTCTGATTTAGCAAACGGAGACCCAAAATTGACCACTGGTAGTACAACAATCCGGTGGGATAACGAAAATAAGGGTGCGGCGCGCCGGAGATGAAAGCAACAGGGTGATACGGATACAGACATGCATGCATGTAAATCAAAACCATGGATAATAGGAGTAAGGAAGAATGTCTAGAGTTACCGTGCCCAGGAGGTGTACGTGCCCGCGCTGCCGTAAGGGTGACTCTGCGCAAAAGAAGGAGAATCAGTGACATGGGAATGGATGAGCTGAAAGATTTCGCGCGCCTCTACATCGCCCAGGTCCAGACTCGCCGTGCCCCGATCGTCCCACCGCGTCCCGTCTTTATAACTCACGTCGTCCCACTCGCTCACCAGATTCCGCTGCTGCCCAAGACTCGGCCGTGCGCTGCTCCCCGACCTCGCTCGCCGCGCATCCTCAGCAAGCGCGTTCGGCGCCGCCACGAACGCGCCGATCGGGATGGAGTCGGGCGTGTAGCCGCGCCTAACCGGGCTCGCGGCGTAGTCGAACTTGCCCATGAGCGGTGTCGGCGTCGCGGTTCCGGCGGTTTTCCAGTGCGCTGCGCTGCTCGCGTTGGCGGTCGACGTGCCGTCGCTTGCGTACTGGTTTTCGGAGCTGACATAGTCCGCACGGAGGTGTGAGCGGGAGGGCGCGGCACGGTTGTTGAGCAGGACGAGCAGTGTGTTGGCGTAGATGCCGGGGAGGATCATCGTACTGTGCGAAAAGGGTTAGTCACGAGCTGAGGGAAAGGAGACCGGGTGGCGCACGGGCAGATGAAGTAGTCGGTGCCCTGCGGAATCGTTGAGATGAAAAGAGTTTCAAAATGGCGTCGGGTACTCACAGGCATGCCAGCGAATAGGGCCAGTCCAATGATCGCGATAGATGCTGCGAATGATGATGAACAAGTCCATCAAAGGAAAAAGATCACCGCACCAGAAAATGTATTGGTTTCGATGATAAGGCGCACAACCCCACGAATGATGTCCTGAGTTTGAGGCTCTGACGCCTGTGTTAACTGCAAAAAATTTAGCGCAAGCCCAGGGCCATATGGACGCGATCATACATACCAGATGCGTCATGGTCCCCGCAATTAGCAAGTCAGCAACTGCGTCGCCCACAAGCCACAACTGGGCGCAACAATCTATCAGCGATGGGAGATGAAAAAATGAAGAGATGAATACGCGCACATATACAAGAACCGTCCGCGCGTGGTCGTGCTGCTCGTTCGAGGCGATGAAGGCCTTGATCCCGCCGCCCATTCCGCCCGCCGCCTGTAGGAAAGAAATCTGTGAGGGTAATCAATAATTCATTCACCGCCAGACACACTAATGATACCCACCGCAGCGATCATTGCACTCCACCAGATCGCCCCGGATCTGAAGACGCTTATGCGGTAGCAGAAAAACAGCTGGACGGCAAGAGCGATGACCGAGCCCATGATGGGGGTGCTGTGAGAAATAGCTTAGACATGTGTGACGAGAACACAGAACAGGGGGCGCACTAGAACGGCGAGAATCGCGGTTGCCCAAACTTGACAATATCGCCGAAGCCAGAGCCGAACCAATACTGGGCATCCGCCGCGTTAAGACACGTACACAGTCCCATGGTCAGAAAGACCGAATATACTGTATGAATCCAAGCGCTCGTCAGCATCGCTCTCAATCAAAGTCGAGGTTTTGATGCGCACCAAGCCACTTGATTGCGGCCCTATCCTTCGGGAAACACGCATTGTACACATCTTGGCTGCGGTGAGCGATATAATCCTCTGCGGGAGGCATTTTACACGCACAGACTTGAATAAAAAGTGTCCCGAAGAGGAAGAAGTTGAGCAGTGTTCCAATCAGCTGCGAGCTCGTTCTGTTTCATGGTGAGGGCTAGTCTCAGGACATGGTGGGTCAAAAAAGAAAAACCAACATGGTTCCGATATTGGGAGGCAGAGGAATGGGACCAGGCGGCAAGGCCATTGTGCCCAGCGGGGGGTGACGGAGGGCGTGAAGAAACGAGCACACGCCGGCAGCGGTAAGCACACGGCAGCAATAAGCGCTCGTAAGCGAGACACCTGTGATTGATGCGAGATGATGGCGCACTCCCGGCGGAACATCTCCGTGTCACCTTGGTGTCAGGTATGCTCCTCGTTTTTCGCAATGCATCGTTTCTCTCGTTCCATGTGACGGCTTTAGTTCAAAAATGACCCCGAAATAAAAGAGGACGAAAGTTCGACTTTTTCGAACCACCCGCTTCAAAAGGCTAAACTTGCTTTCACCTGAAAATTCAAATTCATCAAGAGTCCGTTATGGAAACCCGGTGATTGCTTAATGGAGAGCTTGTCGGGAGGACCTGGATAATCTTTTAGTGCGGTTGTCTCACCGCAAGTTTCACTATCCTGCCTTATCCTATATAAAATATGCACTGAATCGCAGACGCGTGGGACATAGCTGCTGGCTCGCAGTGCATGGTATATAATTCGATTGTAACACCAGGGTCATTCACCTCCAGTTGCCAAGCAGACGCTGACATACGCCACAGACATCCATTCGGCGCAGCCAGCCATGCCGGGACAACGCCACCGCCGAGATTTTTATCCAGTCTGAATGGTACTAACAAGAGCGTGCATCTGTCCACTTAGTCGGCGCCCATCAAATTGTCAATGCCCATTACTTATCCGATCGACAGCTCTCGTCGTTTCAGTTGAGAGCTGGATAAGCCGCATACTTGTGCCGAGATTATGCAAAGTCCTCTGGTATGACTGCCCAGCGGCCTCGGGATTTAACCTGAGGTATTAGATAGTTTGCGCAGAGCTATCCGAGCCACCTGGTGGCTGTTTTGCGTTGCGCAAATTGTTGGCTAGCGGCTAATGGATGGCTGGTGAAGCAAGGTCATTCTGAGTTGTTATGAACTAAATTGAGCGCAAATGAATGTTCATGCATGCCTGACTCAATAAATAACCCCTCACTGCCCAGGATCCTCAAGTTCGGGGAAATGAAGTATTTTCGCGTGAGAATTGGGGCGATCAGCGTATGGAAGGAGCTTGGCATCCATGAATGATGTGGACACTTGCAATGGAAGTAGAATGCTCAAAAACTAGGGCCGGAAATCGAACCCCACCAGCCACCATTTTGCGTAACGCAAAACAGCCATCAGGTGGCTCTGATGGCTGCTGCGCAAACTCGCTATTATACCGGTTGAATTCGAACTTAATCGGAGGCAAATCGGAGGTGTAGCGGTTTCGCAGCGCCCGTCCTACAGTATACCCTGTCATACTTTCCAAGAGATACGTGACTTGGAGTAGGTCGCAGACCAAGCTGTGGCCATGCATCTCGGGCTTGACGGGTGACGGGTGGGATCTGCCAGGTTGGGGTTCCGTTCAGCGCTCACTGAGTCAGAGATCACGGCGTTGAGGAAGCTGGCGCACCGTCAACCAGAGCCGCGGCCATAAACATGTCATGGACGGCGCGGGCCTCTCGGAATCAACTCCATATATGATATATGACTATCTTCGAGCTACTCTTGCGTCCTTTTATGGTGCGTCGTCTCTTGGTCATGTACCTACACTGAACAGCAAGCGTGGACAGGTTCCATGGTTCGTATCACTGCGGTGATCAAAGACTTTTTCATCTGGGACAAGGACTTTGAAGCCCATTACTGTCCTGCAAAAAAGTAAGAACGTACAACGGAAATCTTCCAAAAAAATGGAAATTCTAGGGAAGATTTGTCTTTTTCCTTACCTCTTTCACCTTCGCACAGTTTCAATTTTTCAGCCGTGTAATAACGTAGGTACAAAGGTTCGGAATTTGTTTAGAACTCTCCAAAAATGCTTCTGGAAAGATTGGAAAAACAGGTGATTTTTTTCAGATGTAGCTGGGGTCGGAAGACGAGAAAGACCTTTAAAGTCAAGTCGGAACCTGTCGGAACTGTTCGAGATAGCGCCAATCAGCTCGACAAGCCTCCAGTTGACCGTCGAGTAGCTACACCCCCACCGATCAGATTTACTTTACTTAATACGAACGCGAACAACATAGTTAGCTTATTTCTACCATATGCCCTAGGCACAAAGGAAATAAAACATGGATGCAAAAAAAAAAAAAAAAAGCCTCCAGTTGAGGTTAAAAAATCACTAAAAAAACTATTATTTTTTGGGGAAATTGCCCGATTTGGGTGTGGTGGTGCTCGGCTAATAGGGAGGGAGGGTCTGGAAGTTCTTACTGCACTTTTCCGACCTGATGTGGCAAATTTTAAGGATGTATACCTCTTGGTTGATAAGGTCGATCGAGCGATCGCTGGCCCGCTTATCACAGATCACAAAAATAATTTGGATGCTGGTATGCATTCCAGAACGAGTTTTTCATAAATGTGAGATTCTATTATTATTTTATAGCATAAATTGAACAACTTATTCCCCAATTTGCGGCGGCAGAGTTGAAGAAGTAGGGATTCGAACTTTGATGGCTCAACGGATGACAAATCCTGAGATAATCTACTTTTTCTTCCGCGAGAATCGAAGTCGAAGAATGAAAATTTGAGGAAATAATTTGGGGTCAGACATGCATTTAAATGCCCTTTCTCTCTGGAAGTTGAAGATGGGGGCCCTGGAAGTGCTAAATAGGTATGGCAAAATCTCAATCTACTCCGATGATTTGTAAAATTGTAATAAGCAGGCCACCGATACACGGTGGCGCGGTTAACTACAGACTATCATCAAAGAGGCAGTCAAGGTAACCGGCTACAGAGTGCTGAATATAAATGTTGAATGACTTGGTTTCCTCGTACTTGATTTTGACTATCCTACTACCCAGGGTAGTGTTGCCTAGTGTTGCCGCGACTCCGACTCAGAGGGTGCCAAGTCGACTTGGCGAGGTTGACTTAAGTCGAGTTAAGTCAAGTCACAAGTGCGACTCAACTCGACTTCGAAGTTGGCGCAAGTCAACTCCAAGTCACTCAAGTAGACTCAAGTCAGGTATGAAATGAAAATTGTCTCAAGGCTTCCCTCTTTCAATTGGAACAGTTTTAATTTTTTTTCTGACCGAATGTCACATCCGTGATAGGTGTCACGGCCTTGTCACAGCCGAATTGGCTTGTGTTCCCATCCAGTTTTGAATGCTCAATAAATCTAGAAAAATAAAAGAAAAACCCCTGACATTGTATGGAAGATTTCTGAACCATTTAACTCACAAAACATGCGAGAAATGTGGGGTGATTACAGATTAAACACCGTTTCATCATTCCTGCATAATTTCATTGGGGTTCACTTGTCCACGACATTCCTATGCAACATGGTGGTGATTCTAGCTAATCCAAAAAACATCTGTCAACTTGACTGACTCAAGTCAACTTGAGCAACTCCGAGTGACTTGAAGTTGGTTGAGTTGAGTCGAGTCAGGTCGAAGTTCGAACAAAGTCATTTTACCGAGTCGCGACTCGACTCACGACTCCAACTCCCCAAGTCGAGTCGAGTCGCTTGGCGTGATTCCGTTCGACTTCGGAGTCAAAAGAAGTTGACTTGCTCGACTTGGAGTCGCTGGAGTCGGCCCCCGTAGATAAGTAGCTAATTTGGGTTATAAGTACCATGGAACAGACCTTTACTGATCTCAAGAGCGAAAATAAACCTAAAAATATATAAGGTTGGATTTCTGAGCTCAGGGGATATGATTTTGGACATGTTTTAAAAGTAAGTTCTTGTCCGTGAGTAAATAGAAGAAATCCTACCTTTCAGAGTTTCTCAAATGGGGCTCTGATACACTTTAACAAAGACCAATATCTTACCAGGCTACCACCCGAGGTAAACCCGACCTAAATTGACCCCCTCTCCATCATTAGTAGCCCGGGAATAGAGATCTGAAAAATCGCGACTCCATCAACTCGAGTCGACTTGGGTCGACTTCGAGTGACTTGGATAAGACCGAGTCGAGTCGAACACTGTTTTAAGTCGACCTCCTGAGTCATGACTCGACTTTTGGAGTCGTGGCAACACTAACCCAGGGGAATTGGCCCATCAGCCCAATGGGTTCTGTATTTCGATCTTTTGTACTCGATATTTGGGGAGATTGGCGATGAAGCCTTTTCAATGATGGGGTGCCCCCACCCCCCACTCCAGTCTCCTATGACAGGAACTTTTTACTTTCTGAGGTTTTCCCCCGACAACTGTTATTCTCTTTGTTTCTTGAAAATAGCACCACATGTACAAAGCTGGACAAAAGAAATGCCACATGCTCATCTCTTGCATCCCACATTTTGAATGAACCGAAAATGTATAGCCTATTAGTGAAATTTAGGCCGACATTTTGCTTGGGCTCTGATTGGCTGCTCCAAAAATGGTAAAAAGAAACACCGCAAATGACCTAAAGTCGCTTATCTTTGTGCTCTGGCTTCAATATGGTGATTTGGGTTTTGCCCCAAAGAATTACTGTTAGGGAAGGACACGGGTTCGGGTCAACCCAGCGGTTTTTGGGTCGGGTCAGGCAGGTACGGGCCGCACCCGCAAGTACCCATGAGAATGGCGTCAAATGCCGCAGGATGACTGTAAAACTACGAATAAACACGTTTTCGGGACTGAATACTGTGCAATACAGATTCAGAGCCCACCTTGAACTTTGAAATTATTGCCTCATATCTCACTGCGAGGTGCCGAGGCTCCCATCATGCTCGGCATGGCTTTGCCGACAACCCGTGAGCAACCCGTAAATCCGGAGCTAACAACCAGCTGATCGGCATTGGTCGGCATCGCATTTCGGCGGCATCCAATGCCAGAGCTAATGATCCCAGTGGAATCTGCCGGCCCACAGTACGGTCTATCTCGGGCATATTAGATCTCACTGTATATCAATGGACCATTCTGGAAAGGTTCGTCTATTGAGTTGCACCGTTGTATTCCAATGCAATTTTGTGGGCTGGCGACTCTTTCAACACGCTGAGCTACATCGCAGTCCAGTGGATTTCAATGGATTCCAGCGCGAATCATTGGAATCCAGTCGTTCATCCAGGCAGAAGGACTGCTCATATTTTCAACTGGATTTGCCATTTTGAACATGTAGTGCTCATGGCTCGGAAACCCGCGCAGATCCAATGATTTTATAAACAATGCACTGGGGGCAAGGAGCGAGGCATGCGGACCCCAAGTGCGTAACCCGCATGTGGTTCGCACTGGGTCGACCTTGGGAACAAGGCCAATAAAGCCACCATTCACAGACAAAGGCTGGCTTTGTTGCATGTTTTGTTCCTTGGTGGGGGGGAATAAAGCATGCGACAAAGCCCCCATTTGTCTGTGAATGGAGTCTTTGTGGGCTTTGTTATGAACCCATCTGTATGCGCGACCACATGCGGTTTACGCATGTGGCCTTCACATGCGTCGCTGGTTGCCCCCAGTGAGGGATGATCGTGGGTTACAGCGTAACGAGGTCTGAAATGTAACTTTATTCGATGGCTTCTATGCATATATCAAACATCGGTGAAGAATGAAAGACAATTCTGCTTTATTGATCTTCCGTTGCCTCTGCCCAGAATGCCTATGTAATGCTCGATTCCCTTTCTGAATCCTCCCTTTCAGCATAATAATCATTACAACGTGAATGAAGAGTCGTAGTTCGTGTCTAAATCTGCCGCAGCTGTGACCCGGAGCTGTTGCGGCTTTGAGCCAAGAATTCGGCTGCTCGGCTGTCTCTGTGTTGAAAGCACACCAAAAAGGGCGCCAACATGGCGTATTTTCCTTATCGGGCCAGGCATATGGTCCTGAAACACATTGTGAAGTCTGCGGTGGAAGCCAGCAGTATACAGTGGAATCCAGTGGATGTAAACACAGCGATCGCTGGTGGTGATTGGCGGAATCTGTCAAAACCAATGGTATACAATAGGGTGTTTCAGACATCTCTTTTTTCATCCCAACCTGGGTCCCAACTTCATCCCCAGCTCAAGACTCAACTTGATATGTTTTTGTCCTGGGATGCAGAACGGCCACCCCAAATTGGTTCGGCGAAGTTGGAACTTGAAGTTGGGGTCGAAGTTGGATGTCAAGTCGTGGTCCGATGCCCGACTTGACATCCAACTTCGTTCCTGAACTATTTCAAGTTCCAACTTCGAGCGAAGTTGAAGTTGGGCCTCAAATCGGGATGTCTGAAACACCCTATTAGAATGCACAACAATGCTCATCGGCGCCCGCCAACGGCCGCCGGTAACCAGTGGCCCGGGCCCGGGGCATCGGTGGCCGCCAGTGACTTTGCTACTTAACGGCATATTACTCTAAACCCGCGGGTAAGGGTAAGGGTTTTCCGGGTAAGGGTCTGGGTTGGCTGTCTTGTACCCCAACTCGTACCCGTGTCCATCCTGAATTACTGTCGCCCGCAAGTCTTGGGCGTTTCCAATATTTTGGCCAATAGTGATGGCACATCACCTATGCGTCGGGCGAAACTGAAAATTACAACGCGAGCATCAGTATTGTCGTAGCGTCTCTACAAGAGAAACTAATCATGAACCCCGGCCTTCGATCGGCCATCTCGCCGGACGTTTCACGATTGGCTCAATGCCGTATGGACCAAACGTCCTTTACATTCCCAGGATCAATGACCCATGGGGTGCTCATCTGACATGGGTTTGAGATTGCCAGTGCTTTATAAGCCGGAAGTGCCGCTTAATGAGCGAAAGCGGCTGGCGAGAGACTACTCGGCGAACCTCCATGCACGTCAAGTCCTCCTTCCCCGCTTTACCGCCTCTTCCTGAGGTCAATGTCTATAATTTCCTAATAGGACGCCCAGACCAGGCAGGTTCAATCTATCCCCAATCGCGTGTGCACTAAATATCGTGCTGCAGGCGGACTGGTCAGATTATACCATCCATATCGAGGGAGAAACTGGGCGGAAGCGAACGTACAAAGAGATGGTGAAGCGCGTTGGTTTGGCCATAACCGCCCTGGGTGCCAAAGACTCGGACGGAGGCCTTGGTCTCAACGGCAACAGCGACGAGATAATTGGGTTGCTGGGAGACAATTCCCTGGTGCGTTGCCTGTTTCGCTTGCCTAGCAGGAATCCATGGGTATGCGCAGGACTATATTGATATCGTTGTCTCGCTGCTCGCCCTCACCACCCCAGTGGCGCCGATCTCCACGTATTCGACGCGCTTCGAGCTCGTTCATGCATTGAAACTCACCAAAGTGACACGACTGTTCGTGGATGCGAGCCTGTTAAAGAATGTCATTACTGCGATCGAAGACCCCGATGTGCACATACCGCCCGACAAAATATATATTCTCTCCGGACGCCCTCCCAACGGTCGGAAGAGCTTCAGTCAAATGATTGACACTGTTGAACGGAAAAACCTTCCTCTGGAGTCAGTCCGCCCAGCCACAAAGAACACGCTGGCATATCTTGTCATGTCCAGCGGGACAAGTGGACTCCCCAAAGGTGTGTATGTATGTCGCATTTTATGAAGTGCCTGTTTCACGAAAATTCAGCTGTCATGATCACGCATGGAAATATTATCTGCACCTTTTACCAGAGCATAACTCTGGGCCAGGTCATAGAGCCCTTCTCAGTACATACCTTCAACCTCTCCCAAACTCGGCTGACGAGGGCAACTCCAGACACCATCAACCACAATTCCCGTCAGGATCGCCGTCTTGCCCATGTTTCACTCATACGGCTTGCACGCCTACATCTTGCGGATGACGTTTCCTCAGGCTACCACTGTCATCCTGCGCAGATGGAACACAACGACATACCTAAAGATGATCGCTAAGCATGTTGGTCAATTTCAACCTACCGTAAGCTAACATTGACGCCAGATATCGGGTGACACAGCTCACACTCATTCCCTCCGCGATACACCAGCTCGTGAACCATCCTGAGACCAAAAAGACGGACCTAAGTTCCGTCGTGGCTATCCTTTCCGGTGCGGCGTATCTGCCCCCGGAGCTCGCCACTCAAATGGTTGGTATCCTGAAAAAGAATACCTCGGACATCACGCAAGGTGTGGTCGTCCCCGAATGACTTCTTCCGTGTATCTGATTCGCAGCGCAGCATACGGCCAATCGGAGTGCGTAAGTCCGCCGTTTAGCGAAGTGACGGGCGGATCGATGTCTAATCTCACCTCAGACACTGAGCGCTATAGTCCAGCCCATCGAGGGCATGCTGAACTTGGGTGTTCCGCCGCCGAACACTACAGGCATCCTCCTCCCGGGAGTCGAGGCCCGTACTGTGCGAGAGGACGGCACAGAGGCAGCAGTGGGTGAGGTTGGTGAGCTGTGGTTGCGTGGGCCCACCGTTTCTCCGGGGTACTGGAACAATCCGGGGGCAACTGCGAGCACCTTCGTCGACGGTTGGGTGCATACCGGTGATCAGTTTCGCGTGGATGAGAAGGGATACTTTTTGTGCGTCGCATCCCGTCTACCAATGTCTCTCTGAAACACCACTTGCCAGCTTCGCAGACCGGGCAAAGGTATGTATCACGGTGGTTGTATACCGGTGTGCTGACGGGACGGTACAGGACACATTGAAGGTATCTGGATTGCAGGTGTCGCCAAAAGAGATCGAAGACGTTTTGTTTGCTCATCCCGAGAAGCTGATCTCGGACGTGTCGGTCGCAGGCGTTAGCGGCGGCCGCACCGAAGACGAGAAGGTTCCGCGAGCCTGGATCGTGCTAAGCAGTGCCGGCAAGACGAAGGGTGCGCCTGCCGTCATCAAGGCGCTGGAACAATGGCACAAGGGGTCTTTAAGCAAGTACAAGTGGCTGCGAGGCGGTATTGAGGTCGTGAGAGAAGTGCGTATTCACGAATTCCGCTAGTTATACAGGTTTTTAAGCGGAGCACAGATCCCCAAATCGCCTATAGGCAAGACCCTGCGACGGGTGCTGCAAGATGAGCATGAGAGGCGCCAAAAGAAGACGGGGGCCAAGCTGTGATGCAATTCGATCGAGTCAAAGTGCCCGCGGAGAACCAGGGGATTCAGTGAGAACAGACCGAAATTAGACGTCTCAAAGGTAGGGTGGAGGGACATCCAGATCATGTCGCCTGCGAGAGTGCTTCAACGAGTAATTAGCACTACTCGAGTATTCTGCAGTCGGCCAGCATTGTTTGCAAAAAGTTCGAGTCGTCCGAGTCTTTGAGGCATTGAGCACCGTCGCACTACCTAGAAGATGATAGATCTGCGGTTAATTTTGCGGGGATAGAAGTTCCAGAGCCTCAGAGAGAACGGACCCACAGCAAGACGTGGATTGAAGTCAAGAGAAGCGGCTGTCGGGGTCTGAATGACGATCACTTACTCGTGTGGAGGATTATCACATGTACGTTTCGCCTTTGCTCTCAACGCTCACTCTCCAAGGCTTCTGCATTTTCCCTGGACAGTTAATCCTCAAGTTCCGGGGGGTTACGAATGGACAATAAGGCTCTCTCACGAATCACAAACACCTCATGCTGAGGATGCCACACAATTTTGGCGTATGCGCAGTTCCTTTCGAGGAATAACATCGGTTCGTATCGTCCCACAGTGATTCCATTCTCAAATTATCATCCCTAATTGATGAACAAAACATTTTCCGACGACGAGGAGGTCAGAGGAAAGAATGGCAGGTTTGTGGTCGACGTCACCATCTCTTCACGCTCTTACAGACAAATCACGGAAACCCATCCGGCAACTAGCAGCAGCGCTCGACTATGGCGGATATGATTTAACCAAAAGCCGAAGGATGGCACAGCGGCCTTGATGCGCTCCTTGTCTCTGCGTGTCCTCTTTCTTTTCTTTTAATTACCAATTCGTCCTAATAGAGAGTTTGTGCAGAGCCACCAGACCAGATCAACTGGTGGCTATTTTTTCTCTGCAGCCAGCACATCTCTCGGGGTCTTCTAGCCACCATATATAGCCCCTGTGGAGAGGATTGCATGGTGGCTAGCCCGAGCTGAATGACTGTCCTGCACACCGGAGAGAGCAGTCATCAGTTAGACTGGTGGCTCTGCACAAACTCTCTAATGTCTGTTTGAAGCTGGGTCTATTTTCTGCTGTAGTCACAGCGTTTATCGTGCCGTCTGTAGCCACCCTCAAAGCAAGACGAGATAACTGAGGCCGGGCTCCTAGCGCATCTGCCGCATCTGTGTATCCGCGGCGAAATAAATGTATTTCTTTCCTCTAAAACTCTTCATCGTGTGGATATCTACGCAACAGCGACAAAACAAAGTGTATTATTTCTCATTCTTATTCTTAAGCTAAATCTACAGCACCACTTCCTCGCCACGGCAGATATCTACATAACGAAAATAAATCACCAGTCCTAAATGACTAAATCCTACAACGCCAAAATCTTCGCCACAGCCTGCTCCGCCGCCGACATGATCACGCCCTGGGGGTTCCCATACGGCAGCGACGGGACGATCGATGCATCCACGACGAACTAGCATTACATTTTAAGTACTCAGCACCACGCGAAAAGAAAAGAAACGCACCAAATTCGTAGTATTGAAGACCTTCGCGTTGACGTCGACGACAGCGGAGGTGGGCGACGTCCCGACCTTGTTCGCGCCGACCCAGTGGTTCGAGAGGAGGTTGCCCTGCAATACCCGTCCGTCAGCCCCGCCAGTCCCAATTCAATCTCCAAAAGAAGGAGAGCGCTTACGTCAGCATACGTGTGGACTGGAGATACGAGGTAAGGTCAGCGAAAGGGCAAGCCAGGAGATAGGAAGGGAGGACGAACCAAAGTTAGCAACGGTGGTGGTGTTGTCGGGCGTGATGAGCTTGAGGCCGGGGACTACATAACAGCCGCATTAGCAATGTGCAATGTGCCAGGAGTATCACTGGGGCAAGGAGCGAGGCATGCGGACCCCAAGTGCGTGACCTGCATGTGGTTTGCACTGGGTCAACCTTGGGAACAAAGCCAATAAAGCCACCATTCACAGACAAAGCCCACATTTGTCTGTGAATGGAGGCTTTGTGGATTTTGTTATGAACCCGTCCGCATGCGCGACCACATGCAGGTTACGCATGTGGCCTTCACATGCGTCGCTGGCCGCCCAGTGTATAGGATAGGAATAGTACGCACCGTTCTTCACGCTCGCATGACATCGTTGATAGCGTGACGAGCGTCGCCTCGTCCACGGGGTCGGTGAAGTACGGCTGTACCAGAGGCACCCATTCAGGTTCGCATCGATCCCGATGCGTCCGCGCGAGGTGAGGCCCGTCGACCTGCGCTCTCGTTAGTTAGTTGGCTGAAAAAGGAAATCGCAGCATGCGTGGGTGGAGGCTCACAGGTAGAGAGTGACCGCGAAGGCTTGGCTGGAGGAGGGAGGGGTCGCGTCAGCTCTGCGCCATCAGACGGAGGAGAAGCGCAGTGCGTACCTGGCATTATAAGGGAAGTTCGTCATGGCGTAGGAGACTCCACCCGGGCGCACGGTGCCTTGGATCTACATACAACACCGAAAGTAAGCGGCGAGCCAGAGGACGAGGGAGGTATATATAAGTATGAGTAGGAGAAAAGACGCACCCAACGCGTCTTCTTGTCCGTGCCGAGGTACGAGCGCCAGAAGTTCGTCTTGACCGACGCATCGGCGTAGACGCCCGACTGGTTCTTGAGGTACTGCGCCGCGTCCGCGGGCGCGGGTTCGTCCACGCGTTCGCCCAGCTGTCGTACGCGTCGACGGAGGGGTGCGTGAATACGAGTGTGACACCTGGGTTGTCCGAGACCTAGACGAGCTTTGCGTTAGCTATCGCTACACACACAAAAGAGCGAAAGAATGCGCAGAGAACGAATGAAAGTAGATCGCGCAGAGGACGAGACGAGAAAGAAAGACCCAAAACGCACATTCATCCCCACCGGCAACTGGATCCACTGCGCCTTCGGCGGGAACTGCTTCTTCGCCACCGCATTCCCGCTATTCTGCACACCCCCAGCATATCGCTCGGCCCGATCCCACTCTGATACAAAATCCGCGACGTCCCGAAGGCGCCGGCGGAGAGGACGACGCGCCCGCCGGGGTTGAGGGGGGCGATGCCGTTGGGGCCGAGGGAGGTGTCGTTTGTTTGGACGCCGGTTATGGTGGTGCCAGAGCGCACGACGGCGGAGGCGGGGGTGTAGAGTTGAGCGTGACGAGCGACTTGCGCGCGAGGGCGGTTTGGAGGTAGGTCGCGACGGGCCCGGCGCGCTTGCCGCCGAGGTACTACATACGCATTCCATCAGCTCAGATCGAGTGCGAAGCAGGGGGAAGGGGAGGGAGGGGAAGCAAAAGGTACGCACGTCATACGCCTAAACCCATACACATGCTCCTTCGCATCCGGGTTCGCGTTGATCGTCTGCTGGGTGTACCCCTGGCTCGCGAGCAGCGTGCCCATGACGGTCGACGACTGCTCGAGGTAGCGCAGCCCGTCGGTCGAGGGGTGGTCCGTGGACGGCAGGCGCGCGGACACCTTGGCGGTGTAGGGCGCGTGGTTCTGCCAGCCTGCGGGCCAGCCGGCGGCGAGGGAGAAGTCGGAGGAGGAGGCGGTCCAGTAGAGGCTGTGACCGGACGGTGGGATTAGAAGGAGGAAGGATTGAGGGAGGGAGGGGGGTGGAGGGAGGGGTAAGAGCTCACCCGGCGTTGACGCTTGCTCCACCGCCGATGAGACAGCCCGCCCACACGGAGATGTCTAGAATAGAAAGCCCAGAGTAAGAAACCGCAGAGGAGGGATTCGTCATTTTGCGCACCGTTGCACCACCAGTACTGAGCCCGACGTGTCAGCTAGCATGTTCTGTCGCAGAGCAAAAATACGGCTCACCTGATCGGCGTCGCCCCAGAAGGTCTACAAACGCTCAGTCAGCAATTCCCGATCCACGACACTCGAGCCTGACTCCGTACCTCGAACGCGCCGGGGATGTCGAATTTCGTCAACTACGTGAAGGATAATGTAGGTCAGCCAAAGAGGCGGGGCAGCCGTATACGTGCTTGACTTACGTTCGTCGGAATGCCCCACGACGGGGTGTAGGTGCCCCCCGTCTGCGCAGTGCTCGGCCCCCCGCGCTCGAGGAGCAGCACCGTCTTGCCCGCCTCCGAGAGGCGGTCTGCTGCGATGATGCCACCGATGCCACCGCCGACGATGATGTAGTCCCAGCCTGCGTGGGCTACATACCAATGGAATCAGTGAAAAGTAAGTAATGGACCATGAGGGCGCGACGCACCGAGACCGGCCCAGAGGGCGAGGCCGCAAAGCGCGCGGGATAATTGCATACTTATGAGAGCGAAAACTGGGTAGGGAAAGGGAGATTAGCAAGACGAGGCTAATGGTGGACTCGGTGTGTGCGCGCACCTTATATACGGACATGGACTTGGCGCGACGAGAGCGGCCGTGCGCAGTGTGTGCTATGTGTTTCATAGTCCCGGGATACTAGGATGCCGCCGTGCCATTGCCTATTGTCGGGCCTCCGTGACTGGCTTGCGGGTCCTTTCGTGGGCGCGTATTGTTGGCCAAGTGAATTGTTTGCCCCAGGTGTAGCAATGATTAATAACGGGAACACCGGGGAAGGCCGTTGTAAGCTGTAGAATCAATGTGGAGGCGTTGGAATTTCCTAGTGTTATGGCGTCAATGACGCATATTGGAGATAGACGGAGAAATATGCGGCAAAGAGCCCCGCGTACCTTGGTCTACAGGAACGGTAAATAGACAAATAGCGCGACTGCATCCGGTCGCGCGCGCTGAATGCAGAGATCAGTCCCAACAAGATATACTGGAAACACTTTTGTTAGTACACAAACTTTGCTAACACCATCGCAGACGCTTTCACCTACAGTCTGCTGCGACCTTCGAACGTCAAGGAAGAAAGCGCCCTCCACGGACGGTAAACGAGTCTAAATTCAGCTTTAATACGATCCACAACCCCGATATTCCAGGACTTACTCGTAAACTTACGTCCAATCCCATTATTATCATGATATCCCCTCGCGCGCTAGAATGAAATTGGAATGAAACGTCCCGGAGATCATCGGCCAGAGATATCAAGAATAGGGATGGAGCAGTTCCTTCCAGCTCCGCACTGAGTACACCATGGTGGGGAGCGCGTCCGTTTCTCTGGAGTTGGTTTGTGGTGCGAGAAAGAATCCACAGAGGTGTCACATCACTGTCACGATTTGATTTCGACAAGCTCGGACCGGATGATCCGCTGCCTCTTTGCCTCTCACTTGCTCGTTACTGCACCTGGCGTCGACGTTGAAGCTATGCGTGTCCGTGGATGATTTTTACTCAGCTCAGTGTCGTCTCAGGATTTCCTTGATTATTTTCCTGGGCGGGTGCCGGAGTACGGTCAAGTACGGTCCTACGCATGCTCATGAATCAGGCCGAGAAATTCAGACTCGACTCACCTGTCTGCGAACAGTCGAGCATAATCATCCCACGAATGAATCCATTCACGCCGTCGTGGGCCATGGCGGCCTCCCCCCAAGGTTGTCTTTCTCTTGACATAAACTTGAAGCGGGGAAGGGGAGGTTCGATTCCTCAACGATTCCTCCGCCACATTTGTACTTTCTTATTTTTTTTTTCCTTACCGCTTGAAATTCGAGTTATTCTGCTTCTATATGTATCTTCAGCTTGCTTCATGACGAAATTTGCAAAAACTATCGGGTCGAGCTTGGGATGGAGGTCCTAACACCGAGCGATACTATGAGGCTCCTATCCGACACTGAACCTTGAATTCTGACATCCTTGTACCACATCGCTAGGCAGTGAAATAAGTAGTCGTGGCCATGGCGGCCGCCCCCAAAAAAGTTCACGAGCTCGGCTGGTAAAATTCAACTGGGGAGTCGGAGGTTCGATTCCTCCCGACGGCATATCATGAGTTGTAGTTTTTACCTGAAAGTGTTTTGTTGAGAATTGAGTAACATTGTTCTAACCTGGCTTCGTCTCAATGTTATAATTATTCACTTCTTTTTCTCCGGTGAATATAGCATATTGTTGATTTTTTTTTGGTTTGTGCGCACCGGCGAGTTCCGCCCGCGACTTTATACTTTATTTGTCTTCCTTCCTGTTTCCTGCCTCGACATAAACCAGCAGAAATCTCGACTGCAGTGCTCGAGGGCTGAATTTAACTTCCAACATATACAGGTCCAGCCTCGATTCAAATACGCCGTCGTGGGCCATGGTGGCACCCCATCTGATTCATGCCTGCCATAAATGTCAGCTGGGGAGTCCGAGGTTCGATTCCTCCCGCCGGCGTAGACGAATGATAGTATTCTTTTTTCGTCTTGCGTTCAGATGTTTCCTCTTTTACTAAACTCTTTCGTCTTCTTCTTTTGCCCCCCTGCTCTCAGGGACTCAGCAAGCACGATAGCGTGTATGGTTCTTGTCAAGCGTATCATGAACGGTGATAAATCAGGTTGCTGAAATTTGAATTCAGGCTTAACCAGCCGAGCATCGATTACAATAAGCTGTCGTGTAAGCTGTCGTGGCCGTGGTGGCCGCCCCAAAGTTTAGAGCGCGTTAAAAAGTTCCAACTGACGGAGTCGGAGGTTCGATTCCTCCCGGCTGCGTCCGCATATAATCGCGATTCTTTTTTTTTTTTTTCATGCGGCGAGTTCCACCCACGATTCCATTCGTTTCCTTGTTTCCTGCTTCAAGTTGAATCAGCAGTGATCTGGACCCAGTCGTTCTTGCGCCACCGGTCCAAAATCGGAAGATTCCACGAATCGGGTTGGGAGGACACTTGAATTTAAATCCGAACGTACCAGCGGAGCATCGATCGAACTAAGCCGCCGTGGCCGTGGCGGCCGCCCCAGAATTTGGAGCGCGTTAAAAAGTTTCAACTGAGGGAGTCGGAGGTTCGATTCCTCCCTGTGGCGTGTCTACTTCACCGTGAATCTTTTTCTCTTACCGCTTAAATTCTAGTCATTACGCTCCTATCTCCAGCTTGTTAACGAAATTTGCAAAAACTGTTGGATCTATAATCGTCGAACTTGGTATGAAGGTCTTGAGACCAAGCGATAACGGGAGGCTCTCATCCCACTAAAATTGAATCACAACCTAAAGCAGGCCGATATTCAGTGAAATGAGCCACCGTGGCCATGGTGGTCGTCCCAAAGTGTTATGAATCGTGCTCCACTTGACCTGAGGGCAGCGGAGGTTCGATTCCATCCAGCTGTGTGACTCGCTATTCTTTTTTTGTGCGGCGAGTTCCACCCACGATTCCATTCATCTTCTTGTTTCCGGCTTCAAGCTAAATCCGCAGAGATTTCGACCCAGCCGTTCTTGCAACCCACCGGTCCAAAATCGGAAGATTCCGTGAACCGGACAGGGAGGACACTTGAATTTAAATCCAGACATGATATACTTGTTTATATACTTGTACCAGCGGAGCATCGATTAAAATAAGCCGTCGTGGCCGTGGCGGCCGCTCCCGAAAAGTCAACGAGCTGTGCTGGTAAAATTCCTCGACGGTGTACAGGAGACGGACTCGTCTTCTTTTTTTCCCGCTCTCAGGAACTCAGGAAGCACGATAGCATCTCTATTTCTTGTGGTGTGTATCATGAACGAAGGAACCTTATTCGGCACTAAAGTAGCTTGCTGACAACTCTAACCAGCGGAATATTGATTGAAATAAGCTGTCCTGGCCGTGGCGGCCGCCCCAGAGGATTCTCAATGATTCGTTGGCCATTTGGGCTAGGGGGCGCGGAGGTTCGATCCCTCACAGCTGTGCGTACAAGACACGAACACCTTTGCACAGGTTTTTTCCCATTTTACCGCTTAAATTCTAGTTATTCTGCTTCTATCTCCCGTTTGATAATCAAATTTGCAAAAACTAATCCATAATCGCCGAACGTATTATGAAGGTCCTGAGACCGAGCGATAGCGGAGGCTCTCATCCGCACTAAACTTGAATTACAATCTAGAGCACGCCGGTATCCGGTGAAATAAGCGGTCGTGGCCGTGGCGGCCGCTCCCAAAAATTTAAGAGTGAAGAACGCTAGTAAATAACTGGGGGACTTGGAGGTTCGATTCCTTCCGGCGGCCTGAGAGGGCAGTAGTTTTATTTGTCAGCCTGTAACACTGGTTGAACATTTCAAGTTTTCACTGAAAGAATTGGTGATAAATGTCCATTATTTTTCACACTTTCTTTCACTGAAAAAGAAAGTGAAAAAATTATAACTTTTGCAGCACTTTTTGGCTTCTTTCAAAATTTTCACCTTGAAATGAAAATGTGGTGAAAAAATTCTGAGTTTTTCACTTATGTTTTCAGTGAAAAAGGTGTGAAAAATAATGGACATTTTTCATCAATTTTTTCACTGCAAAACTTGAAATGTTCAACCAGTGTAACTGCGCTAACCAACTTGTTCTTGGTGATTACTTATTGTTAAATTTTCTTTTTGTTTGGCTAGTGAATTCCGCCGACGATTCCCCCCCCCCGCTTAAATTCCAGTCATTACGCTTCTATCTCCAGCTTGTTAACGAAATTTGCAAAAACTGTTGGATCCATAATCGTCGCACGACAGTCCTGAGACCGAGCGATACCGCGAGGTCACGCGAGGCTGTGAACCTTGAATTCCAGCCAAAAGCAGGGCGGTATCCAGTGAAATGAGCCACCGTTGCCATAGTGGTCGTCCCAAAGTGTTATAAACCGTGCTCTATTTGAACTGAGGGCAGCGGAGGTTCGATTCCTCACGGCGGCGTATGTTGCGGAGAGAGATCTTTTCCTTGTGGTTAGATGATCTTTTAAATACTCGCTATCACAAAAAGTGACCGGAAATGGGCTGATTGCATCAGACCATGTGCATCGACTTCAACCACCTACCATCAGGAGATGCCTGAGGGTCCTCCCTGTGGATAGCATAACCTGTTTCAGAGAAATTGGTCCATTCGCTCTGTCTATCGTGGCTGACAGATCAGCCATGCTTGTTGTCATCCGCTGCCTCATCAACCGCAAGGGAAAATCTTTGGAAGAAAACTCTTGGACACTTGATTGAGAGCCTGGTTCTCATGGAGTAGACTAAACAGCATCTTGCGTGAATTTCAGAACATCCAGATCATAGATCACGCAGCGTAACAGAGCTGCAAACTGTGCTTCACCGATGGCAGCGAAATTTCAACATACATCAATAAACACCCAATTGGGAGCACGGTCCCGGAACAGGGGTACCAGAGATAAGTGGTACAAATTCTCTACGGTCTCCTCAATGAATTTTAAGCGAGGATATGGTGGTAAATGGCAGATTTTGTGGCTACACAAGACCACACTCTATTTGAGGACCACGCCGGATTGACTAGCTGAACATATTGGCCTGTTTCACCCCATTTAAGCAGTTGCTTCATAAGTGTCTGGGGCTCAAATTATTCAGGACATCACCAGGACTTCTCTCAGAAAATACTAGACCCTGTCTATCCACAATGCCACCGCTGTGCAACACGCTTTTGGACATTGGGGGCAAAATCACGTGCAACGGAATTTCCCGATTCATCGAACACATACTGATCGTTATCATTCCCGAAATTGAGTGGGAGGCAGCCATATAACCTAGAAGATATCTATATGTGATTGGAAGTAAAATAATTCACCAATTGCGATCACAATAGACGAATTTCCGGTTACTTTTTGTGATAGCGAGTAAATCATTTCGTCCTCTTGTTTCCTGCCTCGAGATAAAGGAGCAGAGATTTCGACCCAGTCGTTCTGCGGCCCCACCGGTCCAGAATCGGAAGATTCCGTGAACCGGACAGGGAGGACACTTGAATTTAAATCCGGACATAATATACTTGTGCCAGCGGAGCATCGATTAAAATAAGCCCTCGTGGCCGTGGCGGCCGCTCCCGAAAAGTCAACGAGCTGTGCTGGTAAAATTCGGTAGTGGAGCACCTATGAAAATGATGAATTGACTACAGAATTAATCAAGCTTGACTGACTGACCTTTACAATATTGGCCGCAATTTCCTTGTTGTGGTTTGTGGCATCTTTAGCAGCACTTCTGAGCAACAGGGCTATGGCATCTACTTCTTCCATATCCATGACGGGATAATGAGCCCCAGCATAAACACACAGTCCAGGGTTCCGAGATGTGGTCAGGATATTCCCATGACTGCAGTGGGGGAAATAATCGTTGAAATTGATCTTTGGATCATCAGCATTGTCGAACAAGAGAAGCCACTGATCCTGTTTGCTCTGAAGCCATTGAATGGCATCACTTGCTGATTCACCAACACACTTCATTTTGGCTATAGTTTTCAGAGCTGTGTCAATTGTTGCAGTCGTGCTTGTGTCAACCAGGAAAATGTCAGTGAACCTGGCGATAAATCAGTTCGGTTTCAAATCCGTAGGGAAGCGAACACAATTACTGAGAATTTGCTTCCTGTATGAACTTGAGTGCAATTTGTGTTTTCCCTGAACCACCTAGTCCATGCAGCACAAAGATGTCTTGTGATGTGGTATTCTGGTTAAAATATTGATGCATTTCATCAAGGATAGTTCGTCTACCACGGAAAATTCCGGTCGGAGGCGGACAATTGTTGATCGGTTTGGAGACTTGTGGCTGTACCACATCTGATGAGTATTAGATTTCATCACCTGATCCTGAAGAATAATCAATTACTGGTTGAGATTATGGTCAAAGCTTTTTGCACGCCCAAATTTGTGTCTATCATCATGAGCTGAGATATCGTTAGTCAGAAAACCTGTAGTCCGCCGAAAACAGCTGTACTTGCCATGAAGTTTGCCCGCACTTCACGGATCCTTTCCCGGAACCTGTTAATATCGTCTGATGTGCTATCTGACTTGAGAACTTCTTTGAGTCGAGGACCAATTCCTCGGGGTTTTAGTTGGCGATGATGAACAGTCTCCACTACATCCTGTAAAAACCTAGAGTGAAAGATCAATACCTAATCATTAACAGAGAGCTGGAATTACTCGCCGTTCAAGTTCCTCACACTGAGTTTGAAATGAGTTTGAAACTGGATGGCAGTTGTATCGCGGTGAAAACGTATTCGGTCTCGAATGATTGTGATGATATCCAAAGTGTCTGTGCACAGCTCTTTCATACTGTCTCGATTCTTTTGAACTTTCTGAAACAAGAATACATGGAGATAAGCAACCATTTCCTACAGTCTACAAACCTGAACTGTCTCCAACAGGAATACTGCAGTTCCAAAGACGCCCTGGAGGTATGGAAATGGGAGAGATTCTGTGGCAGCCTTGATTGTCTTCGCATTGAAGATTAGGGCTGGGAGCCAGTCTGACTCGGTAGACACTGTTGAGCTAAATCGTCGAAAGGGTGATCTTGGTACTTGTTGAGAGGACTTCGATGTAGTGGGGGGCTGTGAGCAGACATGGCAGTGGGAAGAGAAAGAGCAAGCCACAAGCATTTTCCCACCCATGCTTCCTCTGTGAACAAATCAAGGGCTCCAATCTTGCATCAGCCTTCTTAGTCGCATGACAGATGTTCGAAAATCTCTTACCGCTATCATGATAGGGAAACCCTATATATAGCTGGACTAAACTTGAGAGCATCTAGTATTGGTCCAGCGATTATGATAACTCCTGGGTTTGGTATTTATGGAAAAGAATTGTGTCAGCCGAGAAATGGAACCGTTGCTGTTCAGCTTATTGAGGGGAGATCGGAGATGAGTCCCATGGTACCCGAGGCCACAGCTCATCTCTCTTACCAATCCACTCGACAACCAGAGGAATCAACTTTACTTTCGGCCATGATCCTGCGGTGTACAATCCAAAGAGATGTTCAGCTCAATGGGAGCTCAGAATAAATACAAGTGTATCACGTCAGCATCATTCCAACTAAAATTGTGTTCGAACACGAATGTTAGGATTCCAAACTAGAAATAACACGGGAGTTTGATGCTTCACCACCAGCCTGTTGTTGGAATCGGAGATCAGAGGCAACGTGTCAGCCCGGCAGAGCCACGTAGACAGACGACGTGGAATGCGCGTGTCTCTGAAGCGTCGAGAGCACTGCTGCTGAGGCGTGTTGGGACGTGTTGGTACACGTAGCAACGTGCCACACATTTTTTTTCGAGTCAGGGAGTTTTAACTCCGCATAGGTTTATTATTTATTGTTCGAGTATCTATTGTTCTCCAGAGAGGTATAAATACTGGCCTGTATCCTGGTTAAAGATGCTGGTTTTCCCCTCCCCGTATTACGACACCCAAATTGGAGCGCTCACTGCGGCGATCTCTTTGTAATTCCGCGGGTAAAATGGCCTTGAAAAAAGTACCTGATGTTCAGTGAGTTTTACTAGCAATTTTACGGGGTGGTAAAATTTCGAAGAATTTTTCCTTGTTTAAAGCTAATGTTCTTTGTCCAGGTAAAACACTTCTCCCCGCAAACGTATAATGAGAAAACCTTTTTACCGGGACAAAGAGCTATCATTAGGGTGTTTCACAGTTGGGATTTTGGCCCAACTTGGGCTCCAACTTCGGGCTCCAACTTGGCCCAAGTTGGAACCCAAGTTGGAGCCCGAAATCGAAGTTGGATGTCAAGTCGTGCACAAGAGCTCGACTTGACATCCAAGTTGGCCAACTTGGGCCCCAACTTGGAGCTCCAACTTCGGCTAATTGCGCCTGTTTCACACCAATCAGGATACGTAACGCCCAACTTGCGAATTCGCGACAAAATCAGCTGTTTGGTCGTTCACAGTTAACTCTCCAACTTGGAACTCCAACTTGGCCAATTTGGGACCAAGTTGAGGGCCAAGTTGGAGCCCAAGTTGGAACCAAAAAGCCAACTGTGAAACACCCTATTTTACTACTGGGAAAAAATACGGGTATTTTAGCCAAATTTTTACCTAGCGTAAAATCGCTGGTAAAACTCACTGAACATCACGAACTTTTTTTAAGGCCGTTTTACGCACGAGCCATTGGAGCCACCTGTTTGCGCACCATCTGAGAGCCACTGGGTGGCTCCAATGGCTCGTGTGCAACTTGTCTATTACAAACGGATCACCGCAGTGCTAGCGGGAAGCGGAAGTTCGGTTCTTCACGGGGGCATTTGGTTGGTTCTTGGGCGTTGTTTTTTGGGTGGATGACTAGACAACATATTATTTGTTTGGGAACAGCATCAACTGGTTCTTTCTAACAGTCTATGATGCGATGTATGCACATAGCGACTGTAGCGACACATCCGTCCCGCAATGAGATCATTCCATTCCTATATAACCTCCTAGCCCCCGTAGTTCTTGAAAATTTCGGTCACGGAGACAGACGGGTGCTCGAATCGTCAGCGGATTTTTTCCCCTGTATGTTCTTGTTCTTGTTCATGTCAAGTGACTCAAGTCAACGAATGCTATTTTGACTTGCCTTTCACCGTCTTTCACTTGCCATTAACCACAACACGTCCCAACTCCTTCATCGTCCACAACCCATTCCTGGTCTGGCATACTGTATAATTTCATTCAATTCGACAGGGGTTGTGACGTGTGACATCTTGAACCAATTCGTCACCTCGTCAACACCCAAGAATGAGCGTGACAAGGACAAAAAATTCGTCGGACCCTCATATTGTTTCCAAATGATAAAGGGATCTCAGAGATCTGTTCCTGACCATTTTCGGACTAATTTTGACTTCTGCACTCTATAACGCCACTTGTGCAGTTTTTTTTTATCTCAGTGGATTTTGGTCAAATTTCGGGTGGAAACTTGGTTTCCATGATGAAAATGGGTCTGACTGCTCAATTTCCAGCCTCTGAACCCCCAAGATTACTTATGCTGATTCTATATGGCTCTGGAGCCATTTTCTGGGGAAACCGTGACAAAAACGTATTTGTCAACCGCCTTGGTGACTAGTGTGGGGGTAGTGTGGTTGGCAGAATCCTGCCATTCTGCCATTTGGCCTGGCAAAATGGCAGGCAGAATGGCTCAATTGAGGTTGCTGTGGCAGAATGTGGCAAAACTCGTGGGAACTATGGGGAAAATAGCATTTTTTCCAACTGTTTGCAGCCATTTTATGATTTTTGATTGTAATGGTGAGATTGGGAAGGAATATTGCTCAGATTCAAAGCCAGTTTCAGCCTGCAGCCTACAGAATAGCGACTTTGGTCAGAACAGAGACGTGTGATTTGGCAAGTTGAATCTTGGAAAGACTTTTCTGTAGGGGTGTCTGGAATGATTTACATAACTGTTTAATGCTGTGGAAAATTGAGCTAATGCAATCCAAGGTTAGGAAGCCTCAAAGAAGACTCAGAGATATAAGTATGGTTTAAAATGCAAGGATTGATGTGCCAATTCTGCCGGATTCTACCGGCAATCTGCCCTGCCATTCTGCCATTGTGCCTGGCTCAATTGACTGAAAACTATTCTGCCTACCACACAATGTGGGGGGCAGAATTGTTTTGGGCTTGAACTGCCAGGCAGAATGGCACAATGGCAGGGCAGAATGATGGCAGAATATGGCAAAATATGGCAGAAGTCTTGATGATGTCAAGTATTTTGACCAAAATTTCAATTTCTAGATGACTTTCATACCTGTGAGTATTGCCAGTGTCACATGGACTGTGAATTTGATGTTTTTTTGGTCCATTACACTGTCCTGGACCAATTTTGCCTCCTTAATTTTGTGCATTATGCTACTGAGTGTAAGGATCTTTAAGCCATTGATTTTGTAGGCACACAGAGCCAATATAGAAACCTGGAAAACCCAAAGCAACACGCCAAAATCCACCCATTGATAGAAAATTCCATGCAAAATAATGGAGATGTCCTATTTCAGGGGCTATTCTGCCAAATTCTGCCAAGCACCTTCACATATTGCCATTTTGCCTGCCATTTTGCCATGCCATTTGGCAATTTGGCAGAATTCTGCCAACCACACTATTGGTGACGCATGACAACGACCAAAGTTCGTCGCCATCAGGCCCCCCTGTGACATGTGACCGACGAATTGAATGAAAAGATACAGTACATTCAATCCACCTCGTGAAGTCCATTTGGCTTTCAAGCTTCAAACATGGTGAGCCACGCACTCCGTGCCACTCTTAAAGTGGTGATGTACAGCTGCAATAGGCCCCCTCCCAAATGCAGTGCACGTGCCGCGCAGAAGCCGCGTCGCGTCGCGTCGATTTCAAGTCAAGACCCGAAGCAAAAGTCGAGATAATAACAAGATAATGGCCCGGGCTTCCTCTTCGCTTCACAAGGTTCCAAGCAATTTTTTCATTGAAATTCTTGAGATTAAATACACCAACACGATATTACGACTCCGTTTTCCTAAAGTTTACCCTCCTCAGTGCCACTTATAGTCCTCGATCGCAATTTCTGAGAGTGTGACACCAATTTCTCTTTAATTCAGTCTGGGAGGCAACTGGACGATGAAGGCTCACAGAAAAATCGGTGGCATGACGGTGACAAAGCTAGATTATACAGAGGAGTGCGCGGCAATGCCATATTATACATGGAGCAGGTGGAAAAAAAAGTACAAGAACAGTAATGAGTCCAGCGTAGAGGGACCAATAATATGGTGGGGGATGCTGCATTGAAACCGCCGTGTGCCACCGAGTGGTGTACTCACAAATGGGCATCCCAAAGGTTCTGCAAGTTGAGGGGAAGGGCTGGAAGGAAAAGTTTTTTAGGTAGTGTAAAGGGGGGAATAGACAGAGGGATAGGAGCTTGGGCATCGTATGCGCATAGTTGTGGAAAGAGAAGAGACTTGAGTGATGTGCTTGAGCCAGGAACGGAGTGGCCTCCCTTTTGGAAAGTACGGCCTTGAAGAAGGTCATGGAATCGGCTGGAATTCCGGAATTTTTTTGATACAGGTCTTTGAGAAAGACTTCTCGTACTTGGTTCAGCTCTGGGTGGTCACAGATAAACATGGCATGGGCTGGATCCACGATAGACTCTTCGCAGAACCTGCATTTGCGCCATTGTCTCGGAACCACGGGTTTGCCTCTCTCCTTCCATCTCCGACGTTCCATGGCCAGACTATGGCCTGATAGCACCGTACGTGTCAATGCGCGGCGATGGTCCGTGGTCTTGAGGCGTAGATAGTGCCGGAAATCAAGTGATTTCTTGACCAATTCTCCAGTGTCAGTGTCGAGTTCGAGCCGGCCCGTCAGCAAATCTTTGGTGCGCGATGATGTCTCTATCTCGTTATCGATCCACGCCTCCATCGACAGTTTAACCCGTTTCATTGTCTCCTCAATCAGCGAAATTTCCAGCGGTCCCGAAATGTCAAGTTCCACCGGCACATAGAGGCAAGAGAGGATAATCCGTAGATCATTCACCCAGGAGATCTTTTTAGTGCGTGCCAGAGTAAGTGATTCCTGGAGAGCATTCCAAGCTGGCCTATCATGGTCCAGGCCAATCCAATAGCACAGATTTTTGAGTGCCAGATAAACCCGTCGATATCCGATAGGCCAGATCCCAGTTTCAGAGAACAAAACGGCTTTCATGGAGCGAGAACCCATTCCAAGCATCCGGCGAAGAAATTTCATTTGTACCTTTTCAAGGAGTTTGAGGCTCTTGTCTTCAATGTCCAGACAAACCTCGCATCCGGCGGTCGAGTACAGATCTACGCGAGCCATATAAAGAGTCCGCAAGTCCCATGCCAGCAGATTGCCAACGAAGCGATCTAGTCCCAGGATTACATTGGCTACCTTCGAGGCCTTTCGCGACTTGACTCGGTATTGTTCCCTCCACATAAATTTGTTACCGGTTTCAAACCAGAGTCCCAGGTAGCGAGCCTTTTGTTCCTGCTGTATTGCCTTTCCTCCCAAGTGAAACATGGGGTATGTTTTTTGTCGTGGTCCAAAGATTTGATACAGATATTTAGGAATGGATGTCTCGCAACCGTTGTCGTTGGCCCATGATTGTGATCCATTCAAGTGCATTTGGAATCCGGAAGGGCACGAGGATGCCGTCATTACGTCGTCTGCGTGTTCAATCTGGTTGATAACAACACCATTCAGCCGTATGTCCTTTGGGTGGTGTGCGAGGATAAAGTCCGACATAAACAGGTTCCACAGGTGGGGGGAGCCAGGATCCCCAGGCAAAATACCCAGTAGGGATCTGAATTCTGGCGCATATTGGGCATCCAGGCGAACAATGTAATGAATCCTGTCATAGAGGTATTTCAACCATTCGATCATAGGGCCCGAAATCCCGAGTTTCGCAAGTTTAACCCAAAGTGTTGATCTATCCGTCCCGGGAAACGCGTTTTTGAGGTTCAGGTAAGCAACGTACAGAGGTTTATTCAGGTCCTGCGCCTTATCAATGAGACAGAGCAGCAAAAATGCGCTGTCGTTCGTTCGAAGGTGTTCCTGGAAGCCATTCTGGGATTTGGGTATTGCACCGATGTCCTCAGCACCCTCACGAAGACGGCGGTCAATTATCAATGTGAGCATCTTGAGCATGCATCATTCCAATGCAATAAAGTGGTAGCTTCGGGTCCGTGGGATCTTTATCCTTCTTGAGAATTCCAATCAAGAGGGCGGTTAACCAATACTGCGGGATTTTGCGGTTCTTGACGCAGTATATAAAGAACTCCAATAACTTCTCGTTGGGTATCTCCAGGCAATCCTTGTACGAGAATTCATCTACGCCAACTGCCGTATCCAGACCATGCTCGGATATGTGTCGTTTCACCCATTCAATGTCTTCCAGTGTAATGTCCCACGTGTAAGATTGATGAGGAGACGTGTCTGGCAGTTCTGTTGCAAGCTCCCGAGCCATTTGTGCATTGAAGGCAAGTTGGTCAGAATTGAAAGTTGCAGGCTGTGTTTCCGGATAGTTCAACCGCTCCTCGAAGTCGCGGGCCAGAGCATCGAGCGAGATTTTGGCTTTTTTTTGGGACGAGCATCTGTACGCAATCGGACAAAGTCCCAAAATTCTTTGATATTTTTGCACGCCAGGAGTTCAGCCCGAACACCAGTCCACAGCTAGTCAGCGTCTTGTATTGATCATCCCCCTGGAATCTCTGTGTGTTCCGTTGGCATCTTGTAGTTTTATGTATGGATAACCACCCGTACATTACTTCATGTTTGTCAGTAAACTTGCTGTTCATGTTGTGGACCTCGCGAGTATAATATAACCCCCCCTCCAGATTGCAGCTCGTGCACTTTTGCGCGTCCTCGGTGACTTTCATTGGATTTATTCTCAGCATTGTCCTCCCAATCTTTCCACGGTTTTGGCCTTTCCGGTGATGTTTCCTCGAGATCCGTGACCACCTTGCGCATATTCGGGACTGGAGAATGAGAATTGCTGCATTTGATGGTATTGGCTGCAGTTGCCTCGAACAAATGTTGCTAATTGTGGAACCTCCAGAGCGGCTTTTGCCAAAGAGTATGCTTCCTGCTTGCGATCATTTTTTGCCCTCAATTCTACATGCACAAAAGTTGTCCGGCCATGTCTTTTACTCAATAGTAACACTGTATCTTTGGATAAATCTCTGTTTGGACCGGGCCATCCAATAGCCATCTTTTTCGCCACAGCATAGCACAATTGGTGTATGACCATCTTCGAGAGTAGTGCAGCATCGAGGCTTGTGACCGCCACGTCATGTTGAAGACGTGCCACGTCACATTTTGTATGCGCTGCATCACCTATGTTGGACTGTCGCTGACCCCCGCATCCTAGATTTACTTTTTGGTGACAAGCACATTGTATGCGCAAGGACCTGGGCCAATTGCTTCGCCAAACGATGCTGATATATTGTAGGTACCTACTGTACTCATATGCTGTAGCTAGGGCCGCACAGCGTACAAACAGCGGTCACCAATTCTCGGACCGCTGCATCCATCGCCGCGTCCCTGCCGTGCCCATGCGATGCGGCAAAGTATTTTTGCCCCTCGCTGAGACATTGATGGCTTGGTCAAAACAGAATCGAATTTATGTTGCATTTGTCTCGAGAGCATGCACCATATCTTCGTTGATTGCCGGAAATTTGAGGGCTGGAATAACACATTTTAAGATTTGTGGAAATGTATAGAGCATTTTATCGATGTGCTCCCCATATTTTCAACAACTCATGCATCAGCCGTCCTCGGCCATGGGCCTCACATGGCCATGAACAGTGATTCTGGAAACAAGTTCTACCACCTATCTCAAAATTCTAGAGAGGCAGAAGTCTAGATGTGGTCAATTCAACTTACTCCACCAGAACCTGATAAAATAACATGTCCTTCAAGCGTGATTTTCATGGGCCAAACTTCGCTTACAAGAGATTACATAACAGTGTTGCTAGACAAAAGTATGAACAACATTTTTGGCACTGATGAATCATTTACACAAACCAACATGGTATCTTCTCTAAGGACCAGACTTAAAATATTTGGCTAAAGCTTTGCCAGGCCATGTTTGACCAACTTTCCTGTAATATGACATGCTAAAGCAGATCGAGTAACTAAGTATATCAAGAGTTGTCCAGTTGCCCAGCAAATTCCTAACACCTGATGGAGTGGTATATGAGAGACCAATATCAAATTTTAGAGTCAAACTCACCACTGTTCATCTCCATTGGTACTCACTGCTGCTATGGTGTCAGCACCCTTGTCAAGAAGGATGCCGACAATCTCTGTGTGGCCTCAGCGGCAGCAGCCTGCAATGAGCTCCCATATCTTCCCCCTGCTGCATTGATGTCGGCACCCTTTTCAAGAAGGATGAGGACAATCTCTGTGTGGCCTCCAGCAGCAGCAGCCTGCAATGAGCTCCCATAGAATCCCCCTGCTGCATTGATGTCGGCACCCTTTTCAAGAAGGATGCCGACAATCCCTGTGGCCTTCAGCAGCAGCAGCCTGCAATGAGCTCCCATCTTCCCCCTGCTGCATTGATGTCGGCACCCTTTTCAAGAAGGATGCCGACAATCTCTGTGTGGCCTCAGCAGCAGCAGCCTGCAATGAGCTCCCATATCTCCCCCTGCTGCATTGATGTCGGCACCCTTTTCAAGAAGGATGCCGACAATCTCTGTGTGGCCTCGAGCAGCAGCAGCCTGCAATGAGCTCCCATAGAATCCCCCTGCTGCATTGATGTCGCACCCTTTTCAAGAAGGATGCCGACAATCTCTGTGTGGCCTCGAGCAGCAGCAGCCTGCAATGAGCTCCCATATTTCCCCCTGCTGCATTGATGTCGGCACCCTTTTCAAGAAGGATGCCGACAATCCCCATGTGGCCTTCAGCAGCAGCAGCCTGCAATGAGCTCCCATAGAATCCCCCTGCTGCATTGATGTCGGCACCCTTTTCAAGAAGGATGCCGACAATCCCTGTGGCCTCAGCAGCGGCAGCCTGCAATGAGCTCCCATATCTTCCCCCTGCTGCATTGATGTCGGCACCCTTTTCAAGAAGGATGCCGACAATCTCTGTGTGGCCTCGAGCAGCAGCAGCCTGCAATGAGCTCCCATATCTTCCCCCTGCTGCATTGATGTCGGCACCCTTTTCAAGAAGGATGCCGACAATCTCTGTGTGGCCTCGAGCAGCAGCAGCCTGCAATGAGCTCCCATATTCTCCCCCTGCTGCATTGATGTCGGCACCCTTTTCAAGAAGGATGCCGACAATCTCTGTGTGGCCTCGAGCAGCAGCAGCCTGCAATGAGCTCCCATATTCTCCCCCTGCTGCATTGATGTCGGCACCCTTTTCAAGAAGGATGCCGACAATCTCTGTGTGGCCTCGAGCAGCAGCAGCCTGCAATGAGCTCCCATATCTTCCCCTGCTGCATTGATGTCGGCACCCTTTTCAAGAAGGATGCCGACAATCTCTGTGTGGCCTCGAGCAGCAGCAGCCTGCAATGAGCTCCCATATCTTCCCCCTGCTGCATTGATGTCGGCACCCTTTTCAAGAAGGATGCCGACAATCTCTGTGTGGCCTCGAGCAGCAGCAGCCTGCAATGAGCTCCCATATCTTCCCCCTGCTGCATTGATGTCGGCACCCTTTTCAAGAAGGATGCCGACAATCTCTGTGTGGCCTTCAGCACCAGCAGCCTGCAATGAGCTCCCATATCTTTCCTCTGCTGCATTGATGTCGGCACCCTTTTCAAGAAGGATGCCGACAATCTCTGTGTGGCCTTCAGCAGCAGCAGCCTGCAATGAGCTCCCATATCTTTCTCTGCTGCATTGATGTCAGCACCCTTTTCAAGAAGGATGCCGACAATCTCTGTGTGGCCTCTAGCAGCAGCAGCCTGCAATGAGCTCCCATCTTCTCCCTCTGCTACATTGACGTCAGCACCCTTTTCAAGAAGGATGCCGACAATCTCTGTGTGGCCTCGAGCAGCAGCAGCCTGCAATGAGCTCCCATCTTCTCCCCCTGCTGCATTGATGTCGGCACCCTTTTCAAGAAGGATGCCGACAATCTCTGTGTGGCCTTGAGCAGCAGCAGCCTGCAATGAGCTCCCATATCTTCCCCCTGCTGCATTGATGTCGGCACCCTTTTCAAGAAGGATGCCAACAATCTCTGTGTAGCCTCGAGCAGCAGCAGCCTGCAATGAGCTCCCATATGTTCCCCCTGCTGCATTGATGTTGGCGCCTTTTCCAAGAAGGATGCTGACAATCTCTGTGTGGCCTCGAGCAGCAGCAGCCTGCAATGAGCTCCCATGTTCTCCCCCTGCTGCATTGACATTGGCACCCTTTTCAAGAAGGATGCCTGCAATCTCTGCATGGCCATAGTATGATGCTACAATGATCTCTGGGTGTTCTGAATGCAGCTGCAATGGGGCCTGGTCCAGGAGAAATTTTGCCGTGTCCACAAGGTTTGCAGCTGCTGAAATCCACAACAAGAGGGTTGTGATGGCCAACCTGAATAATTCCATGGCATGGAGTTCCATTGCCACTCCAGGAGTTCTCTCCCCAGCCAATGTTTTCTTCCATGGAAAAGCTCCTTCAAGAAACTCCAGAAGAACTTTTCTGAGTTGAACTTCAGACTGTCCAGCAGCATGTGCAAGGCAATACTGAGAATACTCAACAAGCGGGGGCAAGTCTTCCATCTCAAGAAAGGTCCAGGAGGAATCCGGATATCCATCAAAGTTGAGGAAAGTGAGCAGAGTGCGTGTTATCTCTGTCTGTGCATCTGGAAATTTCCGGACCTGAACACTGTCCAGATATTCCTGTGTGGTGTAGTGGACAAGTCGCACCACAGAAGACTCCTTGTCCACAATGACAAGCCCAGCACAGACAGCAAGAATATCTCAGCTTCAAAGATTTCCTCATCAGCTGTTGTGTCCCTGGTTCAATAGCAAGAGCAACTTGCAGTTCTTTGACTGTCAATGGCCTCTTTGCATTAGCAACCCAAATGAGGGTAGAGTGAGCTGTCCTCTGTCTTCCTCATTCTGAGATTCAATTCGCTGCATTGCAATATCATAGCCTTCATAAAGTTCTTTGGAAGCTCTGTCAAGGCTTTTCGAACAGCCTTGATTGTGTTCTTTGTCTGAGGGACTCAATGTGAAGCTTGGCAAGAAGGAACCTAGATAAAGTTTTTTCAGTTGCTTTCTGACAGCAATTCAACACTACTTACATCCATCTGCAGCACCGATGATTTTGCATGGATTTCCTCTTGTAATTCGGTAGCCTCACATGCTGAACAGGCGTGAAGTGCAGATCTGTGCTTTGAGATATTCTTGAAGATCATCAGGTGTGCTTGTATATCTAGAGTTTCAAGATCTGTAAAGAGAAGGGTTCCAGGGAAATATGTGGCCTCGAAGTGATCATTAAGTTCACATTGCACCATCGCTGCAGATGTCGAAGTAGAATAGCCGCTCAAACTCGGGATATTCATCCAGGGCATCGATATAAGAAAGACCTTTGAAAACTCCTTGAGGCTGGAATGAGCATGTCACAACTTGTTCCAGAGATGGTGCAGTGCCCTTTTCTCGGTGCTGCTTGTATAAATTTTCTGCAATGGGGCCTATGTCCCTGTCAAGTACAAGCTGTCTCCAGAGACCTGCAGAAGCCTAGATGGTGTTGGTTGTTGACTTCCTTGTGGTTCAAATAAATGCAAGCTACACCAATATCCTCATTGTTTCTGAAAGCAGCACTGAGATGATCCACAACCATTGATCTAGGATTGTAATAATTAGTGGTAGCCACTTATGTGGAGGATGGCGCACACAAGGACTGTTTTCCCAGCGCCAGCTGAAAATTTAGCTTGGTTAGCAGGAGCATATAAGGGTGATGAATCACATACGAATTCCATGGCACCAAAGGGTGCTTCCAGAACCAGATTCCATTTTTTAAAGACAGGATCTGCAAGCAGCCATCCACCAGTCCCCTTCTCCCGCATCTGCGAAATTTCTGCCTGTCGTAGAAAGAAATTGATCGGTGAAAGCCAGTCAAGAAAGTCTCGGCGTGTGATATCTATTCCTTCTTCCCTGCCGCCGCGGTGTATCACAATGTGCATGATGTCAGCATCCAAATATAGTCTGGGACCCTCTCCAACACCTCCATTACCACCCTGTTGGCCACCGAATCCACCAGCGCCTCCTTACCTCCTAGGTAAAATAAATACTAAATTTGATATCCTAATCAATTCTCTCGCACCTTTCATGTTAACTATGTAGGAGTCATTGTGTTGGTGAGGCATGGCTATTCCGAGCAAGAGTGTCTCTTAGTATCAGGACAGAACTATATCAGCCTCGGTCAAAAGTTCACATAAGTGACAGAACTGACCAAAGAGAATCAATTGCTGCAGTAGACTTGGGGGTCTTAGCACGAAGAATGTATTGAGGCAAAGACAAGTATAGGAGGAGGGGTCGAGGAACATGCATAGTCCACGTTGCGTTTTAAATTAGATAGAAGGCTGTGACGGGAGATCCCGGGAGTGGACGATGACAGCCAGCTGACAGCGACGCATCCATATCGGGCTCCCGAATGAACTGCTGCAGTTCCCGTTCGAACTGTAGATCAGTCAATTCTGCAACTCAGTGTTGATGGGCTGGAGGGTAGTAGTTGCGGTGCCCAGATGAGGACTTGAGGATTTTTGTACGGTCGCCGTATTATTCGGGTGCAGTACTTACGTGGCTGCCAACTTGGATTGACAGTGGCGCTCCTTCTGCATGACAGCAAGCTTTCATCTCGCACTGACAACGAAGATTCAATCTTGAGCTCCGATTCAAAGATAGAAAAGAAAAATCGGGGATGCAGGCAATGACTGGGGTACTCTTGTTGGAAATGGAGTCCAACCTGTGAGACGAGGAGGTGCCAACTAACACCTTTTCAACCTGGATTGGTGGGCGTACCATTAATAACGCCGTCTTAATCTCCGACATTGATCGGACTCCATGTACCGCTCCCCGCCCGCACATGTATTCCCGTCTCGGTCCCTGGACCCGCTGCGCTCTCCACGGCTCTCTTCCACGGCCAAGAGGACCACGACGGCGATGTGTACCGGCCCGATGCCGCCGCTCTGTTGTTTACGACCCCAACGGCATTCAACGCTGCTTGTCGCTACTCTCAACGTGTCCTCTCCTTTTCTCAGTACTTACTCGGCGTTTTTCGTACCCCTTCCCAGGAACCCGGCACCTTTCTTGCAAACAAAGATTATTGTCGTGCTCGCGATACACCTCCCTACGGACAGCTATCCACGGCATAACCTCCATGCCACCGGTCATAAGGTTCCTCAACGAGGTACGTCTTCAGTTGTGTTTCCCTTCGTCCCGCCCGGCCTTTTCCTTTGTGCTCTCATTTTAATATCTGTTCCCTTCTGACTCTCTTACAGCCTGTCCCTTTCCCCTACAAGCGCCGCATGCCATGCGCACACGCACCATGTCCGTCAGCGCCCACGGACCTCGACGCAGCCTCCGCCCCCGCCATACACATCCGCACCGACTTCGTGTAGTCGCCACGGCGTCGAGTGCACCCAAACCCGCCTGTACCCGTCAACACCGTGCTCTCGCCGCGCCGACCGCATTTCGACCTGTCTCGCATGCGCGACCGATCGCCGCGAAGCAACGACATCGTTCCTCGGGAACTGGGCGGCCTGGCACCGGCGGCGATGCGATTCACCCGCGTCGCGCTCGTAATCTACTGCTCTACGGCGCTCGCGCCCGCCTCCTTGGCGTCGCTCCGAAGGGTCCACTTCGCGTGCGCCGTCAGCAGGGCTGTCGTCTTGGCCCATAGATCGGGACCTAGAACGTGTCTTGAGCGCCATTAGGGCCTCGGTCTCGGAGGCCCCAGCGAATCCGGGAATGGGAAAACAAAGTGCATACACCTTCACGCCCTCCTTTACCAGATCACTTATACTTCCCCAATGTGTTTGTTGCTGCTCAGCCCACCGCGGAATGCACGACAGCGCGCACGTTCGGAAGGTACGGCATCCCCGCTCTCTCCTTTCTACCATCGCCCTCATCTTGTGAAAAAAGTCAGGCCAAGCTTCTACCTTCGTCATTCGATGCCTGCTCATGCGCAACGATTGTACACGATGATTAGTCTACCCCTGTGCTGAGCCCAAGGTACATCGTTTCCCTCTCTCCCACCCTCCCTCCGGCTCCAGGCCCTCGAGCTACCTTCGCTGGCCGTCTCTACAGCCCCGCCTCCATCCGTCTCTCCATCCACGTGTCTATCTCGGCATGTCGTCTCCACCCATGCGCTGGCTCAGCACCCTCTCCCCCCATCCGACGCTTCTCCCGCAGCACCTCCAGCGGGCCCCGCGCATTCGCCTTTGACCCTGCAAGCTACAATACGTCTTCGAAGGTCCACACGCGGCAAAATACGCACGCTACGTACAACGAGCTGGTCGCGTCTGCGACGCCAACCACGTCCCGCCCACATCCACCGCCACATTCTTGTCCACGCCCCGAGCCGGCCATCATGATCTTGCGACCCAAGCCCTCGCCACGCGCAGGGCCCGTCCCATTTCACGAGCATCCGTACCTCGAACGCGCCGGGTATGTCGAATTTCGTCAACTACGCCAAAGATAACGCGTGGATGAGAAAAGTCAGCCAAGCTCTGCTCACGTTCGTCGGAATGCCCCCACGACGGGGTGTAGGTGCCCCCCGTCTGCGCGGTACTCGGGCCCCCCCGCGCTCGAGGAGCAGTACCGTCTTGCCCGCCTCCGAGAGGCCGGAATCAGTGATATGTAAGTAATGGACGATGAGAACACGACGTACTGATGCCGCCCAGAGGGCGAGGGTGCAAAGCGCGCGGGATATGTGCATAATTACGAGAGCTAAAACTGGGTAGGGAAAGGGAGATAGCGAGACGAGCTAATGTGGACTGGTAGGTGCGCGCACCTTATATACGGACCTGGGCTTGGCGCGACGAGAGCGGCCGTGCGCAGTGTATGCTAGTGTTTCATAGTCTCGGGGTATTAGGACGCTGCCGTGCTAATGTCTATTGTCGGTGACTGGCTTGCGGGTCCTTTCGTGGGCGCGTATTGTTGGTCAAGTGAATTGTTTGCCCCAGGTGCAGCAATGATTAATACATGAACCCCGGGAAGGCCGTTGTAAGCTGTAGAATCAATGTGGAGGCGCTGGAATTTCCTGCGTTATGGCGTCAGTGAGGCATATTGGAGATAGACGGGGAAATATGCGGAAAAGAGCCTCGCGTACCTTGGTCTACAGGAACGGTAAATAGACAAATAGCGCGACTGAATCCCGGTCGCGCGCGCTGAATGCAGAGATCAGTCGCAACAGGATGTAACGAAAATATTGGAAGCACTTTGTTAGTACACAAATGCAATCGCCAACGCTATTCACTTGAGTGTGCTGCAGACCTCGAACGTCAAGCAAGAAGGCGCATCCTCGGACGGTGAAAAAGTCTAAATTCAGCTTCAATACCATCCACAACCCCGATATTCCAGGACTTACTCGTAAACTTTACGTCCAAGACTCCAATCCATAATTATCATGATATCCTTCGCGTGCTAGAATGAAACGTCCCGGAGATCATCGGCCAGAGATATCAAGAATAGGGATGGAGCAGTTCCTTCCAGCTCCGCACTGAGTACCATGGTGGGAGCGCGTCCGTTTCTCTGAGGAGACCGTCCAGTAAGGATCCACAGAGGTGTCACATCACAGTCACGGTTTGAGTTGACAAATCTCGGACCGGATGATCCGCTGGCTCTTGCCTCTCACTTGCTCGTTACTGCATCTGGTGTCGAAGTTTTTTATTTTTTATTTTAAGAAAATTCAATTTATTTGCCCCTTACCGCGTGCGGTATGTTAGGCATTCTTCTACACTGTAGTATACGTATGATCAACTAATGATAAAAAGTCCGTGGGTGTCAAGTGTCTGCGAGATAATGTCCGACATGCCAACATTAGGCAAGGACAGATGGGCGCGCCGTGAGGGAGCGCATTAAATGGGGAGCTGTGAAGGCCTGGTGAGTAGGTTAGGTGGCCCGCAGCGTAAAATAAAGGTATAGGCGCCCCGTGAGGGTGGGCTCTGGTATCGTAAGGTAAGTAGAGTAAGAGTAGGAGAGTAAGTAGAAGGAACGGGAAAACGGGCGGCGTGGGCGTTACGAGTCTGTTGAAGTTATGTGTGTCCGTGGATAATGTTTCTTCAGCTCAGCGTCATCTTAATATTTCAGTGATTATTTTCCTGGGCGGTGGGTGCCGAAGTACGGTCAAATACGGTCCTACACATGCTCATGAATCAGGCCGAGAAATTCAGACTCCACTCACCTGTCTGCGAGCAGTCGAGCATAATCATCCCAAGAATGAATCCATTCACGCCATCGTGGGCCATGGCGGCCGCCCCCCAAGGTTGTTGCTCTGTTGATGTAAGCTTGAAGCGGGGAAACGGAGGTTCGATTCCTCCCGACGGCGTGAACCAACTCTGTACCGGTTTTTTTTTTTCCTTACCGCCTGGAATCCGAGTTAATCTGCTTCTATCTCCAGTTTGCGTGATGACGAAATTTGCAAAAACTATCGGGTCGAGCTTGGGATGGAGGTCCTGACACCGAGCGATACTATGAGGCTCTCATCCGACACTGAACCTTGAATTCTAACATCCTTATACCACATCGCTATGCAGTGAAATAAGTCGTCGTGGCTATGGCGGCTGCCCCCCAAGCTTGTCATTCTATTGGCGTGAACTTGAAGCGGGGAAACGGAGGTTCGATTCCTCCCGACGGCATATCATGAGTTGTAGTTTTTACCTGAAAGTGTTTTGTTGAGAATTGAGTAACATTGTTCTAACCCTGGCTTCGTATAATTATTCACTTCTTTTTCTCTGGTGAATATAGCATACTGTTGATTTTTATAAATCTCTATTAGGTTTGTTTAAACAATTGGCTTCCCAATGGAAATCAGACTTTAAATTTTGTTCTGTTCAACACCAGTAGTGGGAAGCATTGGGGTGCATGCTGCCCTGATGAACAGTGGGATGTTATGTGAGTTTGAATAGACTGTAATCAACGGTCAATCATCAACTTCAAATCAAGTTTGTTCAACCGTATAATCACGGTTGAACAGTGTTTGATCACCCGTTGAACACTGTTCAGACTCAATGCATACAAGGGGGGTCGAACATATGACCTCCAGATGATGGATCAGGAGGAAGGAAATACTGAAGATGCATACAACCACTAGACCATGCAACTGATAAATATCCGGAGAGTAGCACAGATTTATTTGTCTCTGACTTTGGCAAAGTGGGCATTTTACAGTTCCGATGAGAGCTATCAACCATCCTATATTGATCCCACGCCTCTGCTAAACCTGTGGAATGGGTTTAGTCACATGGGAACTGTGTGGATCCAAGTGGGATTCTGGGAAGCACCCACCTGTACAAGTATCAACATGAACACATCTTTATGGTGTCATTCAATGCTGCCCTCCCCCCCTTTCACCTCAAATTTTCTATACTCAATGCCTGGGATGCAAATCATTGTGTTGATAATTTTACGGTAATTGCCCCACCAATGTTGGCCAATTTCGCGCGTGGAGTCTAGCACACTTGAAAATCACTCATTGTGCTAATATTACCCAGATTTAAAGCACTCTTGTGTATAGAGAAAAAATGCGTCAGATTCATGGGCACCATACCGAGATATCTACGTGAAGAAACTAGCCAGATATATGCACCCAGTACCAGCAAAAAAAAAAACTTGTGCAAAGACCGTGGAAAATGCAAGGATCACAAAATGACTGTAGTAGCCTAACCACAATCTTTGCCTGGATATTGAAGCCTTCCAATCTTTCCTTTCAAGTCACCATAGGTAAGCAGGAGCCACAAAATGACCTACAGTTAAATTGCGAGTGCTGCTCAACATGTCTCGGACTTGTAAAATTAAACTTTCAAAGTTCACACAGTAATTGATGATAGGATCATCCAAAACTCTGTGCCACATCATATATTTAGCTCAGTTGTAAGATGCTCTTTTCTGCTGCCTTTCCTCCAAATATCACGTATGTTCGAGTCTCATAGTGGGCATTCTTTTTCTAATTTTCTTGAACATCGTTTGAACCCTCTTTAAACAGGGATCAAACTAAACAAAGTTTAAAATCTGATTAACGTTGAGATGCTCATTGTTTAAACAAACCTAATAGGGTTACTGGATTTTTTTTGGTTTGTGCGGCACCGGCGAGTTCCGCCCACGACTTTATACTTTATTTGTCTTCCTGTTTCCTGCCTCGACATAAATCAGCAGAGATCTCGACTGCAGTGCTCGAGGGTTGAATTTAAATTCCAACATATACAGGTCCAGCATCGATTCAAACAAGCCGTCGTGGCCGTGGCGGCCCCCGAAAATTGTCGATTCTTCAGCGCGTTAAATGTCAACTGGGGAGTCCGAGGTTCGATTCCTCCCGACGGTGTAAACGCTGGATAGTATCCTTTTGTCGTCTTGCGTTTAGATGTTTTCTCGTTTACTAAACTCTTTCGTCTTCTTCTTTTTCCCCCCCTGCTCTCAGGGACTCAGCAAGCACAATAGCGTGTGTGGTTCTTGTGAAGCGTATCATGAACGGTGCTAAACCAGGTTGCTGAAATTTGAATTCAGGCTCAGCCAGCCGACCATCAATTATAATAAGCTGTCGTGGCCGTGGCGGCCGCCCCAGAATTTGGAGCGCGTTAGAAAGTTTCAACTGAGGGAGTCGGAGGTTCGATTCCTCCCGGCTGCATGAACAGACCATAGCGATTGTTTTTTTTTCTTTCGTGCGGCGAGTTCCATTCACGATTCCGTTCGTCTTCTTGTTTCCTGCTTCAAGGTAAATCAGCAGAAATTTCGACCCAGTCGTTCTTCGGCCCCACCGGTCCAAAATCGGAAGATTCCACGAATCGGGTTGGGAGAACACTTGAATTTAAATCCGAACATAATATACTTGTACCAGCGGAGCATCGATCTAAATAAGCCGTCGTGGTCGTGGCGGCCGCTCCCGAAAAGTCGACGATATGTGTCGGTAAATTTCAACTGGGGGGGTCGGAGGTTCGATTCCTCCTCCCACTAGATATCTTTTTGACTACATTCTTTCTTACCCTTTTGTTCCGGCTCTCAGGAAATCAAGACACGATAGCATGTATGATTCATGGTTATATCAGGTCACTATGCAGAGAAATAAGCCGTTGTGGCCATGAGGCCCCCCCAAGATTTTTAGTGCAATGAGCTTGAAGTGGGGAAGCGGAGGTTCGATTCCTCCCGACGGCGTGAGCAACTTTGCAGCAGAGGTCTTTTTTTTTTTTTCCCCTTACCGCTTGATATTCTATTTATTCTGCTTGTATCTCCAGCTTGAGGATGAACTTCGCAAGAACGATCGAATCTATAATCGTCGCACTTGGATAAGACCCGGTCACACCACAGGCTCCGATGCTGTACTAAACTTGAATTCCAACATCCTCTTATCAAGTCACTATGCAGAGAAAGAAGCCGTTGTGGCCATGAGGGCCGCCCCCCAAGGTTGTTGGTGCAATGAGCTTGAAGTGGGGAAGCGGAGGTTCGATTCCTTCCGGTGGCGTATCTACTTCACCGTGAATCTTTTTCTCCCGCTCAACTTCCACTGATTACGCCTCTATCTCCAGCTTGTTAAAAAATTTGCAAAAACTATTGGATCCATACTCGTCGCACGAAGGTCCTGAGACCGAGCGATACCGCGAGGTCACGCGAGGCTGTGAACCTTGAATTCCAGCCAAAAGCAGGCCGATATTCAGTGAAATGAGCCACCGTGGCCATGGTGGTCGTCCATCGTGCTCCACTTGAACTGAGGGCAGCGGAGGTTCGATTCCTCCCGGCTGTGTACGCAAGACTGAGAAGTATTTTTTTCGTGCGGCGAGTTCCGCTCACGATTTTATTCATCTTCTCATTTCCTGCCTCGAGCCAAAGGAGCAGAGATTTCGACCCAGTCGTTCTTGCGACCCACCGGTCCAAAATCGGAGGATCTCACGAATCGGGCAGGGAGGACACTATAGTTTAAATTCCATTTAAATCCAAAGTAATGTACTTAGCACAGACCGAACTAAGCCATCGTGGCCATGGCGGCCGCTCCCAAAAAGTTAACGAGCTGTGCTGGTAAAATTCATCTGGGGAGTCTGAGGTTCGATTCCTCCTGACAGCGTCCATGAGACGGGCTCCTCTTTTTTCCCCCCTGCTATCAGGAACGTAGGGGGCGAGACTATTATACCATCTATGGTTCTTGTGACACTCATCATGAACCGGAGAAGAACCCCATCCAGCACGAACCCAGCTTGCTGACCATGAAATCTAACCCTAACCGGTCGAGAGTCGATTGAAATGAGCCGTGGTGGCCGTGGCGGCCGCCCCACAAGATTATGAAGCGTATTATGAACGGTGCTAAACCGGGTGCTGACATTTGAATTCAGGCTTAGCCAGCCGAGCATCGATTACAATAAGCTGTCGTGGCCCCCCCGATAATATATTGACAACTCCGAACTGGGGTTCGAGGTTCGATTCCTTCCGACGGCGTGGAGTTTTCCAGACGTATTTTTATATATTTCTTACCGTTAGAAATTCTATTTATTCCGCTTAATGATGATATTTGCAAAAAATATCGAATCCACAATCTTCGACCTTCGTATGAAGGTCCCGAGCCGCGAAGTTACGCGAGGCTCTGAACCTTGAATTCTACCATTCTTATATCAGGTTCAGTCTTAATTGAAATCAGCTCCCATGGTCATGGCAGCCGCTCCCAAAAATCCGCTGCTCTTGTTACTATAAACTGAACGGGCAGTAATGGGTTCGATTCCTCCCGACAGTAATCTTTCTTAAGCAGGCGTTTTTTTTACCTACAAGTGTTTTTGTTCAGAATTGATTATTGTTCTAGCCCAGGCTTCCTATTCATGTCACTGTTGATTCTTTTTTTTTTTTCGTGCGGCGGGTTCAGCAGAGATCTCGACGGCAGTAAGCCTGCAGCCTGGATGCTTGAAGTTAAATTCCAACATATATCGCTACAGTTTCGATTCAAATAAGCTGTCGTGGGCCATGGCAGTGTAGAAGTATGGGTTTGTCCAAGGGTGGACAGAGAAGGTGCCTGGTCGTGCTGGGTAATGTGAGCAAGAGTGCAGTAGGATGCCGAGGGCCCGGGAGGAAGAATCTGGAGTATCAGTAGAAAAGGATCTGGTCTCAGAATATCAAAAACTCAGCTCAGAGGGATCGTAATAGCTCAGAATCTCGCAGGGAAAGACATCGAAAACTCGATGGTGGTGGTGGGAAGCAAGAGGCGAACCGCTGTACATGACAGCGGTAACGAGTGTAAATACGATCGGTCCAAAAATAGGTAAAGAGTCCATGGTATATATGTGCCTCCACTAGAGCAAAGCCCTCGACATCGAACCAACCGGGAGCTACGCAAAGACGAGATAGGGAGAGCACATTGCGCCGCTCAACGGTGACGTGTGGGTGCCCAGGCCATAGTCAGCTCGATCCCCGGCGTAGTCGAGAAGGCCGAAGACTCGGGTCTTCACTTGTTGCGTTGGCGTACGTAGATGAAACAAGAAAATGTCTGTAAGGAGTGGATAGATAAATAAACAAATGAGTGCAAGAGAGGAAGTTTGAGATGAGAATTATATCAATTGATAACCAATATTTATTGCCTTGATTGGAGATTCGATGGTGTAGATTGAAATTAATGTGGAGGTGTGTATGTAGCGTTCGAGGAAATTAAGGATGCCAGAGATCCCGGGATGCGGTCCTCTCCTCGATTCGGTGGTTGAGACAGACAATATGTGCGGAACAAAACTCGACACGGTGGGGTGATCGTGGTTGCTGGACTCGCACAATGCCCGGAGGGACCTATGGCGACGTGGGAGCCATATGGCACTTCCACAGCGGCACCCCATCTGAATGGCGCGCCATAAATTAGAGGCTTTGCGGCAGCCACCGGAAGCCACCCGGTGGCTGATCAGGCATGCGTGGCCAGTGGCTGTGGCTCATCCGATGGCTGGCCCGTTCTGTACTTTGAGGACACCCATCCTATATCCCCTGTCGGAAGAGCCATCCTGGAGTCAAGATAGTGCTTACCTGCCTTTCTCACAGCTCATGTCTGAGGAATCAGAGGAACATTTTGCTGTTTTGAAAAGGGGAGCCATGCAGAAGAATCAAATTCAACTTTAGGAGGCCTGGGGCATCAAAGAGAAGCAATAGTGGAGGCACTCACCCAATGACCAAGACTTAGGTTCAGCCACTGAATCAGCCACAGCCATCGCTACCGCATGCCCGATCAGCCACTGGGTGGCTTCTGGTGGCTGCCGCAAAGCCTCTATTTTAAACTGGGGACGCGGAGGTTCGATTCCTCCCCACGGCGTCGCCCACTTCTCTACTGGGTTATTTTTTTTTTCCGATACCGTTAGAAATTCTATTTATTCTACCTCTATCTCGAGCTTGATCGTGGAATCTGCAAAAACTGTTGGATCCATAATCGTCGCACGAAGGTCCTGAGACCGAGCGATACCGCGAGGTCACGCGAGGCTGTGCACTTTGAATTCCAACCTAACGCAGGCCGGTATCCAGTGAAATAAGCTGTCGTGGCCGTGGCAGCCGCTCCAAATATTTAAGAGTCGACGGCGCTGGTAAATTTCAACTGAGAAGAATTTGACCAACTTGATCTGGATACCGTTAGCGGGACCGATGAATGTGAAAAACAATTTACAACGCCAAGCAACTCATTCACTTCTCCCGTGCGTTTTTTCCTTCGCCTTGAGACGTTTTAGAAAATGCCAGAATGCCGGTTTGCCAAGTAGTACTACAGTGGCAATGGAAATTTCTGCACGCGGTCGTTTGGGCTCGTTCCTGGCCCGAATCACTTCAAATAAAATGTAGGCATGATTGTCGAACAATTTCAGGAATTTAGACGCATTTTAATTTATACTTTACCCGTTTCGTTGTCTTCTAATAGAAATAATGGCAATCTTCCGAAAATTCGACTTTTTCAGTTAGCCATACTGGAAAATGGTGTAGATAGTCTGCGCGTACTCGGAAAACAGACCCGAATAATGTTTTCGTTGGCCTGAATTGATGGAGGTTTGGGCTCACAATGCCTTGGACAAGTTGGCCATTTTCAGTATTTGTGGCCCTATTTTGCTCTAAAATGCCAAAAATGGTCAACTTGCACAGATCTGTGTGAGGCCAAATCCACAGCAACTTAGATGAAATAATATATGGATATGGTCGTATTTACGAGCACTTTCACACTGTATTCACCATTTTTTCGTATATGGTCGATTGAAAAAGTCGATTTTTCAGAAAATCACGATTATTTTTACCAGAAGACAACGAAACAGGTAAGGTATGAATTAAAATGCGTCTCTATTCCTGAAATTGCTCGACAATCATGCCCACATTTTTTTGAAGTGATTCGGGCCAGAAACGAGCCCAAACGAACGCGTGCAGAACTTTCCGTCGCCACTGTACTTATTAAGAGGCATCCCGGATCCGGCGAATGTTACGATGAAGAGAAGAAAAATACAATAAAAGAAGTTACGATTGCCTCCTTTTCAGTGCCATATTGAGTTCCTCTGCCTCCTTGGATTTCCCTAGTTCTGTGTATGTCACTGCCAGATATTGCATTGTGTCAAGAATTTGGGGATGATCGGCACTCAGCAGCTCAGTCTGTTTTTCAAGTGCCTCAGTCAACAGTTCCTCTGCCTCCTGCCATCTCCCCAACTTGCTGAATGTACATCCCAGGCTCGACATGGTGTGGAGGGTGCCTGGATGATCCTTCCCAAAAATTTCTGTTCGCTTTCTAGCACAAGAGTATTGAGTTCCTGTGCCTCTTGGAGTTTTCCTGTTTTGTTATATGTTATAGCAAGATTCCCCATACTGTGTAGGGTTGATGGATGCTCGTCACCTAGCACCTTTTTCCGCTTCTCAAGCACTTCAATTTCAAGGTGCTCAGCCTCCTGTAAATTTCCCAGTGTTTTGTATGTGACTGCTAGATTTGCCATGGTTCTCATGGTCTCAGCATGGTCATCACCTAGGATCCTTCTCCGTTTCTCAAGCAATATGACCTCAAGTACTTTTGCCTCCCGCGGTTTTCCCAATCTCTTCCACGTGCTGGCCAGGTTTCAATAGCCATCAGTGTATCGGGATGGTTGGCCCCCAGATATTTGTCCGCTTCTCAACACAACAAGCTGAAGCAGCTCGCCTCCTTCAATTTGCCCATTTCTGAGTATGAATGCAAGATTGCCCATAGCATAGAGAGTGTCTGGATGGTTTTCACCCAGAATATTCTGCCATCTCTCAACCACCATCAGGTAAGTTCTTCAGACTCCCTTAGTCTTCCGAGCTTATGACAATGGCTCCGAGGGTGACCATTATATGCAGGGTGTCCGGGTGGTTGTCACCTAAAATACTTCTCCGCTTCTCAAGGACTGTTCGCTGAAGCCGCTCAGCTTCCATAATTTTCCTAGGCTATATATGAGCCTCCGAGGTTTCCCATGGCAGTAAGGGTCTCTGGATGATCATCCCCAAAAATATCTGTCCACTTCTGGAGGGCCACAACCTGAAGTCCCTCTGCTTCCTTTGGTTTTCCGAGCATATCATATATCACTGCGAGATTGCCCATTGTCTCAAGGTGTCAGGATGGTTGTCCCCAAGAATATCCCTTCGGGCCTTCAGTGCTACAACCCCGAGTTCTTCTGCCTCTTTCAATTTTCCAAGGTACTCGTATGTCCATGCAAGCCAGTACATAGCTTCAAGAGTGGCTATGTGGGTCTCCCAAGAAGTTTTCTCCTGTCTTCAAGTGCTGTTGATTGAAGCTTCTCTGCCTTCCATGGGTTCCCCGAAAAAAGGTAGACCTTCCCATACTCAACTCTGAATCTGGAACTATAGTTGGGTTGCCTCTCATTAGGCTTCAATGTGTGGCAGCATCCATGGACTCGCTAGTTTGACATCTTCCTCAGATAGTCCAGCAAGAGACATTCCCATGATTGCAGTCATGCAGTTATGATACCGTTTCAGAGAGAGTGCTGTGGGTCCAGTCATGCACAAGGGGATGCATTGAGAACATATTATTATCTGGACTGGAACTGATCAAGGAATATGCTCTGAGCTCATTGGTCACATCTGTGAAGCGCAGAGGGTCCCAGACACCAGAGGCCTCAGAAAATCTGACAGCATCTTTAGTGGCAATTCCAGTGCTTCCTTTGATGGCCCTGACGGTTCAAATCGGTAATGTACTGCATTTTTGAAAATGTCTTCTGATATCCCTTGGTAATGCAGGAATGAACAAAGTCGGAGGATGGTTTTGGCCTGATCACAGAGCTGATCAAAGCTAACCTGCCAGGTTGTATATACTGTCCAGGCATAATTATCATGGGATTGGGCCGGTCTTTCAGTTAGCAGTCGAGCTTTGTTGTCATTATATAGACCCAGGTAGCTGTCTATGTTTCCAGTCTTTGCAATGAATGCACCAGCTTGAATGATAGCAAGAGGCAGGTAGTGGAGCACCTATGAAAATGATGAATTGACTACAAAATTAATCAAGCTTTGACTGACTGACCTTTACAATATTGGCCGCAATTTTCTTGTTGTGGTTTGTGGCATCTTTAGCAGCACTTCTGAGCAACAGGGCTATGGCATCTACTTCTTCCATATCCATGACAGGATAATGAGCACCAGCATAAACACACAGTCCAGGGTTCCGAGATGTGATCAGGATTTTCCATGACTGCAGTGGGGGAAATAATCGTTGAAATTGATCTTTGGATCATCAGCATTGTTAACAAGAGAAGCCACTGATCCTGTTTGCTCTGAAGCCATTGAATGGCATCACTTGCTGATTCACCAGCACACTTCATTTTGGCTATAGTTTTCAGAGCTGTGTCAATTGTTGCAGTCGTGCTTGTGTCAACCAGAAAAATGTCAGTGAACCTGGTGATAACTCAGTTCGGTCTCAAATCCAGAGGGAAGTGAACACAAGTACTGAGAATTTGCTTCCTGTATGAACTTGAGTGCAATTTGTGTTTTCCCTGAACCACCTAGTCCATGCAGCACAAAGATGTCTTGTGATGTGGTATTCTGGCTAAAGTATTGATGCATTTTATCAAGGATAGTTCGTCTGCCATGGAAAATTCTAGTCGGAGGCGGACAATTGTTGATTGGTTTGGAGACTTGTGGCTGTACCACATCTGATGAGTGTACATTAGATTTCATCACCTGACCCTGAAGAATAATCAATTACTGGTTGAGATTATGGTCAAGGCTTTTTGCACGCCCAAATTTGTGTCTATCATTGTCATGAGCTGAGATGTCGTTGGTCAGAAAGCCTGTGGTCTGCCGAAAATAGCTGTACTTGCCATGAAGTTTGCCCGCACTTCACGGATCCTTTCCCGGAACCTGCTAATTTCGTCTGACGTGCTATCTGACTTGAGAACTTCTTTGAGTCGAGGACCAATTCCTCGGGGCTTTAGTTGGCGATGGTGAACAGTCTCCACTACATCCTGCAAAAACCTAGAGTGAAAGATCAATACTTAATCGTTAAGAGAGAGCTGGAATTACTCGCCGTTCAAGTTCCTCACACTGAGTTTGAAATTGGATGGCAGTTGTATCTCGGTGAAAACCTATTCGGTCTCGAATGACTGTGATGATATCCAAGGTGTCTGTGCACAGCTCTTTCATACTGTCTCGATTCTTTTGAACTTTCTGAAACAAGAATACATGGAGATAAGCAACCATTTCCTACAGTTTACAGACCTGAACTGTCTCCAACAGGAATACTGCAGCTCCAAAGACACCCTGGAGGTACGGAAATGGGAGAGATTCTGTGGCAGCCCTGATTGTTTTCGCATTGAAGATTAGGGCTGGGAGCCAGTCTGATTCAGCGGACACTGGTAAGCTAAATCGTCGGAAGGGTGATCTCGGTTCTTGTTGAGAGGACTTCGATGTGGTGGGGGGCTGTGAGCAGGCATGGCAGTGGGAAGAGAAAGAGCGAGCCGCAAGCATTTTCCCACCCATGCTTCCTCTAGGAACAAATCAAGGGCTCCAATCTTGCATCAGCCTTCTTAGTCGCATGACAGATCTTCGAAAATCTCTTACCGCTATCATGATAGGGAAACCCTATATATGGCTGGACTAGATTTGAGAGCATCTAGTATTGGTCCAGCGAAAGTTATGATAACTCCTGGGTTTGGTTCACGTCTCCAAGACAGATTCAATTTATGGAAAAGAATTGTGTCAGTCGAGGAATGGAACCGTTGCTGTTCATCTTATTGAGGGGAGATCGGAGGGGAGTCCCATGGTACCCAAGGCCACAGTTCATGCTCTGTTACTAATCTACTAGACAGCTAGAGCAATCGACTTTCCTTTCGGTCATGATCCCGCGGTGTACAAGTCAAAGAGATCTTCAGAGCTCAATGAAAGCTCAAAACAAATATAGGTGTTTCACGTCAGCATCATTCCAACCAATTTCCCGGTAATTTTCGTCATCTCTTTTTGGGTACTATTACGCCCAATGGGTGTGGATTTGCACAATGGGTGTGGATTTCGCATTTTTCTCTTTCATTTCTTCCTCTTTTCCCCCGGAGTTTTTCGGGATAGTTACATGTACATGTTGGCTATAGATTTACGAAACAACTAAGGGATACGAGGAGGGAAAGCTAATGAGAAAGGGTTGCCGGTCCATCAAGTCAAGGGCTATTTTAGGAATTGCCCTCGTTCTGACTCGCGGTCAAATCCCCAGCCCTCAAGAAAATTCAAGCATGTTTTAAGGTCTAATTTAATGCCTTCTGTCTCCTTACATTTTTCCCTGCGGGACGAGTTTGTGTGCTGTTGGGAAAAAGTGCGTCCCGTCACGGAATGTCACAAATGATCGCAGCCGTGAGTTTGTCACGTACTGTCACACTTAGTCTCAGTACACAACAACTTTGCTCCGGAAAAAGAATGTGAAGATGCAGAAAGTATTCAATTAGATCTGAAAGTGTGCTTGAATTTTCCTGAGGACTGGGGATGCGATCGCGAGTCAGAACGAGGGCAATTCCTAAAATAGCCCTTGACTTGATGGACCGGCAACCCTTTCTCATTAGCTTTCCCTCCTCGTATCCCTTAGTTATTTCATATATCTATAGCCAACATGTACATGTAACTATCCCGAAAAACTCCGGGGGAAAAGAGGAAGAAATGAAAGAGAAAAATGCGAAATCCACACCCATTGTGCAAATCCACACCCATTGGGTAATAGTAAGCACCTTTCTTGTCCGCCAAAATACTTCGGGCCGATGAGAATGCCGGAAGAGCCGCTTGATCTTTCCTAATTCTGCTGACATCACAATTCACACGCTGTAACACCACACTCCGCAGCGCTCATATTCTTGGGAGTTAGTGCTTCAAACTGTGTTTGCACTCCGTCAATTACACCAGGACATGCTGGAAGAAATTGTATTCCTTTAACGGCAAAGGGATTCTGGTTTATTTCAAGTTCACTTGAATCTCGGTATGCGCTTAGAAGTACCTTTACTGAACGGGAGTTTTGGTTAGGGGATTAAAGAGGGAAATTTTATTCCATGAGAGGTGACATAGATATCTCAGTCATGTGAAACATCCAAGGGAATGCTCTGAATCTCTTGGCCACAATCCAAACTGCCCGAAATATGGACATAATTGGCATTTGGTGGGAGTCTGAAGATTTGCGAAAGATATCCAAGGTCGATGGCGTGGGTCATACTTTCAGAAGAAAAGCACAGCAGTGATTGAATATAATGGACATGGGGGTGCCCCAAATAATGGGCAGTGAGGATGGAATAAAATATTGCAACATTGTGAACCGATGAGCGTAAAAACGGATTCTGGGGAAATGTTCATGATTTTCGGAGGCAAATTACTCCAGAATGAATGACTTTCATTTTTTATGCCTGCATTATTCTTCCTCCCAAGGCCTTGCAGGCTCAGGCATCTCGGTTATATTGAAATACAAGAATGGGCGGCATAGTGCTGTGGATGGGGATATCTCGGTGACACAGGGTTAGCCACGCAACATCAGACGTACCTCTGGACATGTGATAGCTAGTAGGTAGCTCTTTATCGCATAGACCTGTTTTCCTGCTGAGCTGCCGTCTATTCACTATCTGAGCCAGGCGACAAGTGCAATAAGCCTGAGAAAGGAGCCCCAAAGGTTTTGTCTCCGACTGTCATTGCAGGAAATCAATAGTGATGGCAAGGTCCAGTTAGGTTCAGGTTCAGGGCACTTTGCTCTGAACGCCGAACCTGAACCTGGCATTCGGTTCAGGTAAACACTAAACCCAGAACCTGAACATGTGTTCAGGTTCGGTTCAGCGTTCGAACGTGTTCGAACCCAGCAAACTTAAAGCTCGGGCATCTTGGTCGGCATGAAATTGATGAAAGAAAATTACCAACCGTTGTCTTTTGTCATCCTCAAGGCTTTATGAGTTCTTCGAAATCACTAGTCCATGCTCGATGGCCTGCAGGCAAAATTATTCCATCAAAGATTTGGTTGGTGGATCCTGGCATACTATCGTTGGCACGGGACATGAAGTTCATGACCTGAATTGGCTCCAAAAACACATAGGGAAGTTTGGTCCAAATAAATTGCTGGGAAGTTCATCTGAATCCACGATAGGTCAAGAAATCCCCAAACATCATTGAAAAATCATTCAATTTTCAGGTTCATTGTCGGAACGCGACTCGGCGGTGAACGTTGAACCAGATGTGCAGTGCAGGTTCAAGACTCCTGGATCTTGAACCTAAGTACGGTGTTCAGTCCAGTTCAGGTTCGAACCAATTTCTAAACTGGACCTTGCCACCACTAGTGCGAATGCCTGTTCTACAACATTCAAGTTGCCTTTGGGGGAACAAAGGGCAATCTGGTTATACTAGGTTTCCTTGAGGAAGCTGAGATGCAAACAAGGAGGAGAAGCACCGTATGTGCATATCAACCTTATTTCAACGGGTTGGCCAGAGCTCAGCAGGCGATGCCATCATGTTGGAGGGCCGAATCATGTAGAATGCCAAAACAATGGTCATATGGAATGTAGTCGGCCTGCAGACTGCAGTCTGGGTTAGATCCCAGGCATAGGTTTTAAGTATTCCATGCAGCACACAATCTATGTGTAGCATCTGTAGAACAATCCATTTGTGTTGGTGCTATCCAATAAACAATACAATCTCTCGCACCAATCGGGAAATCTGAAACAAAGAGTTATCTATTCAGCTGATTTGGCTGGTTGTGTGTCCTCAGTATAACTTAATGTGTCATTCTGGGTGGACTATTATGTTGGAATGGCGAGGAATTTAATGAGCAAAGAGAAGGCGAATTATTGGAACAGTGCAGTCTTTCGAATGATTGATGTAGTCTTTCGTTCAATTCTAACTGGCTGTGACCCGTGACCGAAAAACTCGAACTTTGGTTTTCGTAGATCGGCCAGGTGGACCGTGACACCCCAAAAAAAATTCATATATGCGCCGAAAATGGCCGGGCACTTCTCAGGAAGTTGTAGAATCATCAGCTTTAGTAAAAAGTAGCCAACACAGATCACTATGGAAAAATAACTTGTTTTTTTTTGCAATCCTGCCGCCCCACCCACCCCCACCGCAATGAGTGGCCTCAAAATAATACGCGTTCCACAGATCGCGTCAAAATCAGCATTCCGTGAGAGCGCCGTGGCGTTTCGAACTGTACCCGCCGTGCGCGCCCAAAGAATTGATTTTTTAACCATTTCTTGCCCATTTGTGACTTGTTTTGGATATTCGAAGATCCTTTCGGTGACCCGTGACATGTACGAAAATCCTCGTATATTTGGCCGCTGTGATGTGTGACATATGAATTGAATGAAATGCTACAGTATTGTAATTGCTGTAGTACATTGATGAAGTTGTTGCAGGGCTCTGCCGCTCGTCGGCCTCCACTTTATGTGTTCGAACATGAATATTAGGATTCCAAACGAGAAATGACACGGGAGTTTAATGCTTCACCACCAGCCTGTTGTTGAATCGGAGGTCAGAGGCAACGTGTCAGCCGCCAGAGCCACGTAGGCGGACGACGTGGTATGCACGTGTCACTGAAGCGTCGAGAGCACTGCGTTCACCGTCCAGTATTGCAGTATCGGTGGTTGCGTTTGGGCTCAGAATGTGCAGTGCAAATTGGTGACTTTGGCAGGAAATGGGCCAAAGTTGCTCAAAATGGCCAACTTGTAGGCCCCGGCGCGAGCCCAAATCCCCATCAATCCACATGAACTAAAATACCAATATGCTTGCCTTTATAAGCACTTTCATGCTGTATACACCTTTTCTGCATACATGATGATTCTGCAAAGTCGATTTTTCAGAAAGCCCTTATTTATTTTAAGCAGGGTCAACGACACAGTGAGATATTGAGAAAACTATGTGAAAGCTCATGAAAACACTAGAACTTCATGGCAGGATTTTATTTGATGTGATTTGGCCACCGCAACTGTAGCTAATCCAAAGAAGGTTAATAATGGCGTAAAAATGGTGATTCGAGCCAAATCGTGCCACCTCCGTTATTCCATCCCCGCTCAGAATTCGACCCCAGGCAGTGGACTGCGAAGGGGGACCTGCGGTACATGTCTGGGGCCAACCTTCATACCAAACTATGAGTTTGCTGCTCCATTGGCCACCGGATCTGAGGTCAGAACAGAGGGGCAAACTAATAGGGTAATGTCAAGGAAAAGTTTGTGGGACACTGATCGACCGTATTGGGCCATGAGCAGAAGCCATCTAGTACATTACAGTCCGGGGTCTTTCTCAAGTTCCATATCTATATAAAGTTTTATCGACTATCATAAAATTTGTAGAGTCTGACTGCGGGAGACTAATAAGGCTGGTCTCATAAAGTGATTTGGATTATAATATCCGGGGAACTAAGTACAGATCAACTAAATTTTTCCATACGAGCGTTGCAACCACGCAGCTCAATTTCGGTCGAATTTCATTTCTCCGTGACACTTGAGCCCGTGCACAGCAGTTGGAGGGCTCAAAATGTGTTGGGACCGCGCCTGCGTGCAAGAAGAGTCATCCACGCAAAACAACATGCAGAAGCAATCACAATGGACTGGGCGTTTGTAATCAGCCCTACGTACTGTACAGTCATCTGAAGGAAGACAACTCACCGCAGAGAATGCGATAGGTCGCAGCCAGAAAAATTTTCTAGTAAGCAGTGCACCCTGGATCGGCGCAGATCCAAGACATCCGAAACTGCCCAAGCAATGCAATGCCGGTTCGGCACTTGTGTAGGATGTATTTCAGTGGTTGCGTTTCCATATAGCCAAGTGTACTCACCCAACCTCGTCGGGATTGCGCGCCAGTGAAGCAAGTACGGCGATGGATAGAGCAAGCCCTATAACATTCGAGAATTCAGCTGGGCCTGAGCGAGCGCGGCGAGTACTTACACGCTCCAGAAAAATTCCATATAGTGTGCTTACGAGCCGAGAGTTCCGTTGTATGCCTGGAAAATAATAAACGAGACGTAACAGCAGCGAGAGATTGCATACACCCCCAGCACAGCCCATATGGTGCACGCTTGTGTGACCAGTGTGCACATGACTTGCAGATTAAAAGGACCTACATGTCCGCGAGATAATTAGCAGCGATACGGCCGAATGCGCCTGCTCCATTCATGATGGCAATCTTCAAAGACGGTGGGTTAGTAAATCAAAGCAGCTATCAAACTCCGCACCGAAATGAATAAAACGCGATGCTGCTTCCAACCGAGTGTTGAACTGCAAAAAGTTGAATATAGAAGGACCGGTGAATATCTTTATAGTCGAATCACGAGTTCGGACAAGATTTTCGGAAATTTTCGACCCAAAAAAGACAGAAAATGACCGCCTTTTCGAACTAAGCGTTTTGGCCACCTCAAAAACCGTGGGAAATTTTAAATAATTCGGACAAACTCACTATGGGGCCCGATTTTGAGATTCGACCTATTCACCGGTCCTAATATAGATCACTAAATGTTACAACGTTAGTTAAATCGACAATTAATGACAGCTGAACATGCCCGGTAAGAATATTCCGGAATGGATAGCAGGGTCCTTTCAAGAATCAGCTGTGTGCGGGAGGAAAAAACTGAGTCTCGTGTACCCAAGGATGGCCCAGAGGTAAGCACCGTCGGTAAAGAAACTCTTGACATCCGGGACGGCTCTGGCAGGGCGGGGTCGCGTTCATCATGAGGTTGCCGAGTACAACGCATCCTAGCACGACATATCCTGATGCACGGACGGCGCTTGGAAATCCTATCTTCGGAATCAAGTGACTGAATTGAACTCAGTAAAATCCAACATTGCAACACGGGATGACACCGACTTGAGCACTGGGATTTCAGCTAAATACGGTCCGACAGTATATCAAGACTTACTGATTGGAAAGATGGGCACCCGCTGAACTTCCGCTCATG
>JARJLF010001172.1:0-95659 GCA_029378395.1 Mycena leptocephala
TCAAAGATTTGCTGAGTTGGGAACCCACGCATTAGCCGCAACACGCGCGCCACAATAAATCTGTGTGCAATTAATATTAACGGAATCAAAGCCACTTCGTTAACTCAGGACAGTCATAAATGGCACGGTATTCATCGTATGATGCGGGAGGAGAAAATAGGCATTCTGATTGTCTCCGAGACACACATGTCAGCCGCCCAGGCCCTGGAAATAGAGGAAAGTTTCATGAGTAAGCGTCTAAAGCTCTTCAACTATGAATACCCTGAGAATCCTGCTGCGAAAGGGATTGCGATAGTCCTGAACCGGGAGATCACAAATGTGGAAGGAGTAAAAGTCCACTATCTCATACCGGGTAAGGCCATTCTCGCCGTGGTCCCATGGCACGGCGCAAAAACAATGACGGTCCTAGGGCTGTACGCTCCTACGGAATCAGACGAGGAGAAAATTAACTTTTGGAATGCCCTGTGCGACCTTTGGCTCACTACAGACCTTCCCGTACCTGATGCCATAGGTGGCGACCTCAATCTCGTTGCCGATGCGATTGACCGGCTACCGCACCATACCGACTCTGATGCAGTAGTTCAAGCGTACTTGCGCTTCATACGTCTAATGGAAGTTAAAGATGGATATAGACAAAATAATCCTGACACGAAAGCCTATACCCACGTTAGTACTCATGGCACTTTATCCCGCATTGACAGAATCCTCGTCTCCCCTACTCTCATGAAAAATTGCCGCCACTGGGAAATAGACGATGTAGCAGGAGGGCTAACAGACCACCGAATGGTCTCTGTAACAATCTCGGCTCCAGGTGCTCCATACATCGGTAAAGGCCGTTGGGCGATGCCCCATTTCCTCCTTCACGATAAGGACTTCATTAGCTATGCGATGGGGGAGGCAGTAAAATTGGAAGACTCAATGACTGAGGGTCGCACTGCTGTCTCTAACGCACAGACCCGTTTCAAGAGCTTTAAAGATTCTGTTCTGGAGTTTGCGCAAAAAAGAGCAAAAACCACAGTAGGCGCTTCTGAAAAGAAGAGGAGAGCGAAAGTTAGTGAGCGTGAAACACTACTAAAGAATAAGACTCCAGTTTCCCCAGTCATAGAGATGACAGGAGACCCTGTGAACACCGATACAGCCAGTGGCCAACCTACACAGGCCGAACACGGCCACCCAGCAGATGGGAAATCTCAGGAAGAGGTTGCCAAGCTAATTGCTGAAATTGAAAAGACAATCGATGACATTGTTGACCGCCAACGAGAGCGGAAACGACTTGAGACGAGGGTTCGCGGTCTCACTGAGCTGAACCATATAACCAAATATGCTGTAGATATCAGTAGAGATGCGAAACCGAGGGACACAATGACATACCTGCGTAGAACGGACATCACACCCGAGAAAGGAAGTAAGCGGTCTTCGGAAATGGCGGAAATCGCACGAGACTACCATAATGACCTCCAATCTGATGGTATAGATATTGCGCAAGATCTACGTGACGATGCCCGGAGAGAAGCCCTAGGATCACTACCCCCAGAAAATGACAGAGTGGACATGACACCGTTGTCCGAGAAGCTCACCGAGGAAGACGTCTTAAACGCCCTCATGGAAGCAGCACCCGGAAAGGCAGCAGGAATAGATGGATTTGCCACGGAATTCTGGCGGCGGCTTGAATCGATGAATAAAGAAAATAAAAGCGGGGAGGACGGCTTGCCCCGGAAAGAGACGTGTGATATAGTCAAAGTACTCACTTGGGTCTATAACGACATTGAGGAACACGGCATGTCTGAGGAAACAAATTTCTCGTTAGGCTGGATGTGCCCCCTGTTTAAAAAGAAAGATAGGACTGATATCGCGAACTACCGACCAATTACTGTCCTGAACTCAGACTACAAAATATTCACCAAAGCGTTGGCAAATAAACTGAGCAGAGTTGCTCCCTTCCTTATCCATAAGGACCAATCCGGATTTATGAAAGGACGCAAGATTACCGACGCAATTTATCTAGCCATGGAAGTCGTTGAATACACTGAAGAGGACTTACAGAATGGTGTCATCGTTGCACTTGACCAAGAGAAGGCGTACGACAAGACAACTCACTCCTACTTATGGGACACCCTCCGTAGACATGGTCTCCCGGAGCTCTTCATTAACACGGTGCAATCCTTGTATAAATATGCGGACACCCACGTTATCGTCAACGGTGAGATCAGCTCATCTTTCCGAGTGATAAGAGGGGTACGTCAGGGCGATCCCCTGTCTTGCTTACTGTTTAACCTAGCAATTGAGCCGTTAGCCTCAATGCTGAGAAACTCCAATCTCAAGGGTTACTCCATACCTGGAGTGGCTGAGAAGGCAGTGGTACAACTGTTTGCAGATGACACCACCGCGTACCTGAGCGAACAGGATAGTTTCAGTGACCTGAAGGTGATACTTGACCGATGGTGCCTGGCGTCAGGAGCCCGATTTAATGTCACTAAAACCGAGATCATACCATTTGGCACCCCCGAATACCGGGCACGCCTGATCGCGACACGGCAACTTAACCCCGAAGATAGCCAGATCCCTACTGACGTCCACATTGCTAAAGAAGGCGAAGCGGTGCGGATACTGGGTAGCTTCATAGGTAATGGAGTTCAAGCTTTCGGCGTTTGGACCCCAGTAGTAGAAAAAATTGACTCGGAGTATGAGCGATGGGCTAGAATAAACCCAACCTTGGCAATGAAAAAGAACGTTGACCAAATAGTGGCGGGTTCCCGATCGCAATACCTAGCGCAAGTTAATGGAATGCCCGCGGCAGTGACAAAACACATATTAAAGTCGCAACGTGATTTCATTAACGACTCAAAATCATCTATGATATCACGAGAAACACTGATGGCCCCGCGCGAGATGGGAGGCATTGGGCTGCTGGACCTAGAGGCTAGAAATGAAGCTCTTCTGTTACTCAAGGCAGCATCCCTTGCTGAAACAGACCCCGCAAAGCGAGCCCACTGGGCATCCCTGGCACTCCACAGCTTGTCACAAAACATAGTTAAATCACCGCCAGTAGCCGAAGAGGCGAAGACCGACCTGATGGTGCAAAACCTTAGGGTAAATCAACGCAACCCGCCAAAAGTACACAAGGCAATGGTGAGGTGCCTAAAGAAATACGGAGTTAATTTTGAGACAGTACAACCATCCATCGAGATCCTGAGGGCCATGCCATTATGGCACCATCCAGGAGAAAATCGACAGAAGAGGCAAGATAATAATGGCAAGAAAGCGAAGTGCTTACGGAAGATACACGCCGCGCTGACCATTGGCGATGGCCTAGACGTTGCCCACAGACTGACCGACCCTCTCCATTATAAGCGCTCTTCGTGCGCGTGCGACGCATGCGAGAACGATAGGGACATCCGAGGATGCATAAATCCTCACGCCTGCGCGGTCGCGTCAGCAGCCCGCTTAAACCAAATTCACCCACGATGGGTCCCGAGGGCAGAACGCGCAGAGAGACCTGTCCCCGCACGTGGGACACCTGACCAACCAACGGACCCGGAGTACTTCCTACCCCCTGGGAGTATTACCACGCTCGCTCAGGGACTCCGTGTGATGACAAACCGAGAGAGTGAGCCGAAGGAACGTCTGAATCCATTGGTTAGAAGACGGGCAAGAGTCATACCAGCCCAAGAGGCCACTAAAGTATATATTGCTGGATCAGTACATACACCAACACGCAAGAAGGGCACGGCTGCTGCGGGCATCTTTTTTGAGGATGAAGAAAGGAGAAGCAAAGGGAGGTGCCTACCAATAACAGAAAACCAATCCCAATATGCTGCTGAACTTTTTGCTGCATTAGAAGCGATACGATGCACAAATAAAACAACGGCACTCACAATAATAAGTACGCAGGCTTATGTCCGCGACGCGATGAATAAAAAGCTCCCCAGCTGGGAGCATGAAGGTTGGGTGGGAGTACCAAACCGTGATATTCTGCGCTGCATAGCAGCAGAGCTCAAAGCCAGAATAGCGCCAACAATTTTCAAGGTGGCGGAACCGGGCTCACCCGATAGAGCACTATGTAGGCAAGCCGCAGTGCTTGCGAAAAAAGCAGCATGCACCCCGGTAGTCGAAGTATGGGACCTCACACTACCAGAAGGCACGAACCTCCCAGGCCTAAGTCTAAAAGGTAACCGTCAGAAGATCTTCTATCGCAGTATACGAGAGGAGAAGAGCCGCACCCTTAGCACCAGGCCATCAACCGCTAAAATGCTTGAAGTGGTGAGAGGGCAGCTAAGGAGGCCTTCGAGAGATATGTCTCCGACTCCGACATATGGAGGGCCGTCTACACAAAAGATTTACTTCCAAGAACAACCCAATTCCTTTGGAAAGGGCTCCACAATGCGCACCGAATAGGTACATACTGGACCCATATTCCCGACTGTGAGGACCGCGCAATATGCAAAAACTGCGACATACTAGAGGACCTCGAGCACATTTTAGTCCGCTGTGGATGCCCTGGGCAAGAGATCATATGGCAGGCCGCGGAGACCCTCTGGCTAGAAAAAGAGTCCTGCTGGCCGCCCGTATCGCTGGGCTCCATTCTTGGATGCGGCCTCGCGGAGTTCAGAGATGAGAAAGGCAAGATAAAGCGTGGCACACAGCGGCTGTATCGGATCTTGATGTCCGAGTCTGCTTATCTTATCTGGAAATTGCGGAATGATCGCGTTATCTCGCGAGGGGGCGAGCCCGCTACGGAAGATGAAATTATGAACAAGTGGAAGTTCGCAATAAACCAAAGGTTGCAGGTGGACAAACTGTTGGCAAGCAGGCCCATCAAGGGGAAGCGCCCTGCACTGGCGCCCCAACTAGTCCTAGAGACATGGTCTGGCATACTAGACGAAGAAAGTAGCTTACCGGCCAATTGGCTCCGGGAGCCCAGAGTTTTAGTGGGTAAGCGTGCGTTCCCTCAAACCCAAACCCGGCGACGAAACAGCCGCGGAATCGGGTAGCACGACAGTCCCACACTGCCCTCTCGGGCGTGCGTAATGCATCTCTCTGGGTGGTGAAACCACTCCCTCCGAAACTTATACTTTCAAACCTTACAAACCAGATGGGCTAACCTATTGTTAGTTGCTACTGGCTAAAGTACCACCAAAAAAAAAAAAAAAAAAAAAAAAAAAAAAAAAAAACAAAGATTTGCTGAGTGAGGGTTGTTGTATCATGAGGCGATTCGAATGCTGAGGCGAATCTCAGAACCCGATGGAGTCATCCTCCTCGAAGAAGCGGATCCAATCTTCCTCACAGAGCAGCAAGAGTTGAATCGTCGAGTCCAAGGTCCCGACGAGGACCTGGCTAAATATATGAACGGTTCGACTTGGATTCACAAAGCAAACTGCCTATACACAGGGTTTGCCCTCAAGAACAACTTTATCGTCGGGTGCGTGTGGTTTATGATACAAACACTGAAAGTTGGGACTGATGAATGTTGGTAGTCTGACTTTCCGCCTCCGCACCTTGCTGCAGAAAGCCGGACTTGCTCTCCAACGCCAGGAAGACGCGTTTTCGCCCTTCGGAAAGCTTTGCCAAGTCCGTAAAGGCATGAACGGCAGCTCTCTGGCGGAGTATGAAACGATCTCTGCCGAGAACGTGGCGTTCATCCTGGAACATACCGCCGACTCCATGTCGGGAAGAGGGATCTTGGAAATACCGCCTGGGAATCCGATGTCCGCAGAAGCTATCCAAATGGTTCTCCAGGAGATCAAGGCAGGATTGCAGGACGAGGGCGCAATTATCCATGTGGCGTATTTTGTGGTGAGATGGGATGAATCAACTTCGACCTGAGCGATGCCGGGTAACTTGGCGAAAACATTTATTATACTTGGCATCTTGCGGAACACCGCAAATTTAGGAGAAAACCCAGAGAATCGCCGCCGAAGAGGAGGAGAGGATATACAACCGCTGTATACCCGTTGAGGAAGCGTACCGCGGATCGTAAGCACCTTTTCGTCTTCGCAATTTCGTTCCACAGACCCGGGAAATCAAGAGTCTGTACCTCGAGCGAGACGCTGAGTCACTCCGCTGCCTACTTTCTACGTCAGCTACTGTCTCGCTTTGTCTTCAATTGCCGACCGTATTCCAAACTCTGCATCTCCTTACCAGATACGGTAGGAACTTCTTTGTGAGCTCTGGTATGCCAGTGTCATTGTCAGAAATCAAGAGGAGTGAAAATTGATAATATGCGAAATGTATGACATCCAAAGTCCATAACAAAAGAGTCTGACTCGATGCTGGCGAGGTATGCCACAAACCCGTCATTGTCTCGAAAAGGACGCGGATGCATTCCTTTTTCAGACCCTTTGCGATGTACATGCGAGACTTGAGGGCGGAGGATTAGGATGCTCTCCTCCGCGTGACATCGAAGTCGGAGCAAGAAAAGGTATTCGGACGCGTAAAACCAAATGTCGGGTGGTGATGAACCGAGTACATCGGGTGTGGTTAAACCCACTGCATGTCAGGTTCCGTTAGCTGCAATACGTCCCTGGCGTTTCGCGCTAACCTGGCCTTTTGGCTTGGTCGATCGAAAGGCGCGTCTTTCCAGTTCCAGAAGCATTCACCAAAAAGCTTCAAGGAAGTTGAATTCAATCCGACCCACGCAAAACACTCTGGTTCTCCTTGAAAAGGCTCCTCACGCGATTTTGAAGGACCGGATTATCATGAAAGCTCCCCAAGTCATACAACAACGTAGAGAGTAGAGGGTTGGCTCGCAACACGAGGTATCTTGAGTGAGGCTACATGGGCCCGCAAACCATCGTCGGTGATTTGGTTTTGCCCGTTTCAGGTGTGTATCGCCAAAGGGGGTCCTCCTGAGCCATCAGATCAAGAAGAGCAGGACGCATTTCCTCAAGGATCCCGGATATACTAAGCGAATTTTTTTGTCGACGAAGGGCCGCTATTTGAAAGGATAAGACAAAGAGCGCCAGCACCCCATCCTTGTTGGGCACCTACCGTGAGTCCGTACTGATTAAACGATCTAGATACATGAGACACTTTTAAATCCGCATATAGGTCGTCATGACGCGCGAGAACGAGTCTGCATGGCTCCGTATGCGTGTAGAGTCGAGAGGCAACAAATTATCATCCAGGAACGCGGCGACAGCGGGGCTAAGTGCTTCGGCGGCAATCGCAATGTCCTCGAGGTCTGTGTACGCGTCGAGAGCCGGTAGATGTGAGAGGTTCCTCTGCCATGGCTAAGGCGAAGGAGGAGTGGACCGTTATGGTTCGCGACAAGTCGCGTGACCGCCATCATTGATGGGATATTATTTCAATGTTCTTTGTCCGCTTTGTCCGCTTTGTCAACCTTTAAGAACTAATAGTTGCGCCGATGCAATAAAGACCATTATGCCGTTGAATCTTTTTGAATACAAGGACGGAAATGGAAGTCGGCGCAATTTCTGTTTTGGGCTCTCTCTTAGCGCTCTTGCGCCGACAGCTACCCAGACCCGGAATCAGGAACAGAAACAAGAATAAAGAATACATGATCACAACTACATAAGGAGGGCAACATAAATGGAGATGGGGAAAAGAATACACATACTATGTGCGCTGGCGTATACCGCACCTCGGGCGCACACAGAAAGTAGCGAGGAAGGGGTGGGGAGGTACGGGAAGAGTGGGGAATCAGAGTCATTCAAGCGATCATAATCCGAGCCATAATCCTTCCGTGTCCGCCATCCCACGTCGTTTCGCGCATCCTCTGTATCATTATCGGGTCCGCGGGCTCTGTCCAGCCAGGCAAGGAATCATTCCAGCACCTGGGGGCAAAGCACTGGTGGGTCGGTAGTAATGTCGATTTCGGGTGATCCCACGAGCGGGACGTCTCGTGTACGTTAGCGTAGTTGGTATGCTTAGCTGTTGCATCGTTAATGAGCACCTGAGATCGTAGGTAGGGTGCGGCCAACTCACGAAGTGCTATAGCTCGAGATCACGCGCCGGCGTCGAGGCGCTCGCCGCGCGCGAGCACGCGCACGACGCGCGGGCTGACCTCCATGGCAAGGGCGGCGGCGGGGCGCTCGACAAGGCTCCCGCCTTTAGGGCCACTCCCACCTCCGCCGCCTCCGCCACTACCACCTCCACGTTTCGTCTGGGTTCCCGCTCGTGGGCGTCGAGGAGGCTCTATGGTAATGGGGCTGCTGGGGCCGTTCGGGGCGCCAGCGCTGGCGTTGGCAGCGTTGGTGGACGGCGCGACGGGGAGCACCTTGATGCCAGCGCGGGCCGCCCAGTGGCCGACGAGCGTGCCCGCAGCGCGGGGCTCGTGCTTGCTGAGAGGGCCTCCGTCTGCAGTGCTGAGAGGAGGCGCATCGGGAGCGAGGACCGCGACGCACACCGTACGGGCGGGTATGGCCACATTATCGCCGGGCGCAGCTGCGCTCAACTCCCAACGTGCGCAGCACACCGTGCGGCGGACCCACTCGGGCGACGCGTCACGATCGTCCGTGGACGCAGGCGTGGCAGTGCTAGACGCGGTCGTCGTAGTTGTTGCGCTACTGGTTGTTGTCGAGTCGGTCGTGACGGACGTGGTCGTATTTGGAGTAGCGAAGGGGATGGTGTCCCAAGGGACGAAAGCGTCGTCCTGTTGCACACGAATCCGGGGATTCGTACCCACTTGCGCCTCCAGAATGCGGGAAGCAGCACGAGCGCGCTGTGCGAGCGCCGATGTCCCCTTCTTGAGCAGATCTAGGGTGTTCAGCGCTGTGTTGCGAGACATCAGTTAAAGGAGATCAGAACAGGAGGCAAACACACCCTCGAGTGGCACAATAACGATCTCCTCGCGGCCGTCGCGGCACCACCTCTTCACCTGGTGTAACGCATGAACGAGCACACTAGCATCGACGACAACGACGTCCGCATCCTTCTCTTCCTCCATTGAGCGCCGCACGCTTACTGGGGGCGTGTCCCTCGGAATGATGAGCACACCGCCAGTCTTCTTTCGGGGGGACGGCTTTGTGGTGGTAGCAATGGTAGCATTATTGCCAGGTTGTTGTACACGTTTGGACGATGCCTGGGGGTTCGGAGCCCTGCTCCGCCAGTTTCCGGACGCAGCAGACTTCTCTAACTGCTCCACTTGATGATTCAGAAATGCGGCGCCTAAGGCGCGAGACATGGCCTGCGGATTCGGTCAGCTATACTTACGAGGATTGGTCGAGGAATATTACCTTTTTGTCTGTCATTCCAGTACGTAGTGTCTGTAATCCAAGAGACTCTGTTATAGTGTCGACAATCCTGTGGGTCCCTAGACTCACTAGCACGTAGATAGAGGAATTGGTGGTCTTCTGGAAGCCTATAGAGTTCAAATGTCCCAGAGGAGTTCTCCGAGAGTAGTCCCAGAAGTAGGATATAGCCGTTTAAAAGAAGGAGGTAGCAGTGCGGAAGCAAGTCGAGGCGGGCCTTAATTGTGATTGCTGACTGCGCATTTCCTTTTTGGGCCATTTGCGGTGTCGTTGACTCTAAAAGCGATGAGTCGAAGCGAGTACAAGGTCCGTCCGCACTGCTCCTCTTGGAAGGTCCGGAACGTCATTTCTCCGGCTCGGCCTATTCTGGGCTTTCACTTTTCGCGTTAAGGAACGGGTCTTTACTCGACAAGCCCGCTTTTTTACACGAGACTTTGAAATATGAAGCTGGTTCAACGGTTGAACCACACCAAGCCGGAATATTGAACGGCCAATTCCTGGCTTCTGAGACTCGGTGGTCGCTTTCCAGGAATCAAGCCAAGTGATTCTGATGATTGTGTTTGCACCGACCTGACTCTCGCTGGCCATGGTAGCACCAGCACTCCTCAGAAATCAAAAGAATTACTTATCTCTTTTTTCCCTTTTCTCAGGTAATGGTTTCATTCCATGCCGGGCCTCAAAGCGGATATGATGTCGACTTCCATATCCAACAAGGCACGTCGTGGTCGCACTTCTGGGTACTGTGGGTCCCATTCCCTGTTAGTCTCTTACATCCATGGCCAGCGAAACTTCCAATTTACCTGCCCTTCACAGGCAATCCCTATCTAATTTTCTTTTTCCGACTAGCCGAAGGAACATTTATATAGGACCATGTTGCATGCCTCTCCTACAATTTCGTTACAGTTCGGAACTGCGACGCATAATTCAACGTATTTACCTAGTCTAGAAATTTACCGATTACAGAGATGTATCGTTCGCGCTCTTCCCACTGCGGAGCATGGCTCGATTCGGCGAACTTGACCCACTTGACCCGGTCAATGCCCTCAAAAAATGGCCCGCAGACGCTGTCATCCATAAAATCGTGTTCGCCGTTGATAATGAGTGTCGGGACATGGCGCATCAAGTGAATCTTTTGCGTGATATCCCAACTTGTGGCGAGCCCCACACTGCCGTTCCTCCTGCACAAACAAAGTCAGTAATACTCTCTTGAGGTGCGAAGGGAAAAATACATCGCTTCGAGGACAGTGGGATCCTCATCCGGTAGGCTGATGGAGTGGAGGAACTCGGCAGGGAACGGCTGTACCCTGCATCCGTGCTTCGCCCAGAATACCATCATCGCTGCTTTGTATTCCTCCGACTTCGTGGTACCCGCCGCTTCGTGCTTTTTCAAGGTAGCCTGCACATCTTCGGGAAGCCCAGTGCGAAGCCTGGCTAGTGACTCATTACGCAACTTCGAACTGGCAAGTGTATTCGCGAGGACAAGACAAAGGAGACCGCGTGGCTGGCGCCGAACAATGAACTCAGAGGCGAGTGCACCCCCCCACGAATGACCAAGAATGTTGAAGCGATCTGTGACCCCGAAAAATGCGAGAAGATTCTCTAGCTCGGCAATGAATAGGTCGATTGTCCAAAAAGATGTGTCCTTGGAACGAAGATGGGTTGACTGACCGCTCCCGAGCTGGTCGTAAAAAATTACAGCAGTGGTGGGTGAGCGGAGGGAGAGGTCAGCCAAGGGGATCAAGTAGTCGTGTGATATGCCTGGACCGCCGTGGAGGACGACGAGCGGTCCATGAGTACAGCCAGCTATGTCGCCGACGAGCTTGTAATGGGTTTCGAACGTTTCGTTGTCTACGATGAAAGGGATTTTGCCTTCGGTAGGCATGCTGGAGGAGTACATTGCCTGAAACTCCGTGGGGACGTTCGCCGCCGCGAGAGAAGCGCTGAGCACAAACAGTGTGTTTCGGCCCGAGTGATCGGGACCCACTTTTCCCACTCCCACTGGCACTGGGTGACAAACAGCAATTCCGTGCGACATCTGAGATTTTACAATCCTGTGCTTGTATGTATATTCGATTCGCCTGATGGGTTGAAGTGCTTCAAGCAAGAAGAGAATCAAAATAGAAGGTCGACGAATGGATGTATCATCGAAGCTGTAATAAACCATACAGTTAATTAGCAAATGAGTATGTACACCGTACTATGGACGATCAAAAGCACTGAGCGAATATCGATACCGGCTCTCCCACTGTCCGACCTTTAGAGCATACGCTCTGTGGAGCAGGCGTTCGGTGATAGCTTTTGCGGCCCAGCTTTTATGACCGGAAAGCGAGAACTCGACACGCCGTAGAGAACTCGACCCCGCGAAGAGTTGGGCGATGCGCGGCCAGTCGAGGAGATCCAAACCCGCACGCTCGCGGAGATCGACGAAGAGCACGATACGCTGTAAGACAGATGAATTCAACAGCGAGAGGAGAGCGGGGACCCATTCGAGGTCGCCGGAGGTGCTGGTTGGCAGACATTTGATGCCGGTGATCTCGAACGTCTGGAGCGCGGTGGAGTATGAGAGGTCGGGCACTGCGAATCGGGTGAGGGAAATAGCAGAAGAGGGATAGAGACTTACGATAAGTATTGTCGGCGTCATAGATAATCAGGTGTTCCAGGCGCGGGCCCAATGTGCGCAGTACATCAGAGAAAAGAGCGGTGTGCGCTTCACGGTGCACCCGTCCAATTGAGATCGCTAAGCGGCGGATGCATGGCTGGGAGGCCAGCCATGTCAGCAGTGGGGATCCAGAATTAAGAATAAGGCAGTCAGTAACGACATCTGTGAGTTCTCCAGGCCTGTACGTCGGCGGTGAAATATGGTCGGCTGGAGTATCGTCGTCTTCGGAGTCGGAGATGCTGTCGTACCACACCACCCTGTCTAGTGCGATGCGGCGTAATAAAGGCAGAGAGTCCACAATCTGGACGAATTGTGCGAAAGAGTCAAAGTGCATGGAGGCAAATTCCAGATCTGTGACGCTCGCGAAGTTTCGCGCGAGAGCAGCGAAAAACTCGGGAAGTAGGCTGTCGTGGTGATAGTCGAGGCGTAGATATTTCAGGGACGGGAGACCTATGAAATGGTGCAGGTGGTAATTAAATTGGAAAGTGGGTTCCTCGGAGAATTCATCGTCGATGAGGTGGGATTGTAGATGCAGACGTCCAATGTAGGCATTGAGTCGCTGGCTGTCAAGTAGCTCGCAGAACTGCTGAAAATTTCCGCGATGAACACGGATGGTGCTCGCGTTTCTGAATAAATGGTATCTGCTCGATGCACCCCAGGTATGGCAGACTAAGCTGCATGCGAATAAGGTATGTTTATCGTTGTGGAAATGATCAATGATGTAGTCGTGCAGTTCAGTGGGGAATCTGGCGCAGATATCTGGTGAAAGGGACGAAAGAGGGTTAACAAAGAGCGGGTTAGGGCGCTGCTTTAGCTTTTTCTCTGTCCTGTTTGCTGTCCTGGAGTGCGGAGTTTCTTCAAGCTGCGTGACCTCTGATTCATTTCCTCCTGGTCCCGACATCGAGAGGTAAGATTTGAGTTGGAAGGAGGCTCCGGGAGAGTAATTTCAAAGATGTAAGCCTTTCCCAGCGTTCACAAACTTCTCGAGGGCAAAGTGCGAATGAGAGTTGGGAACAAGATGGTTTTGGTCTTCAAAATCAACATGACCAAATCTGAACCAAAGCAGACCAAACTCTTGTCTTCGTCTGCTCTCTGTTGGCTCTCTGGTCGCAACAGTTCCTCAAGCTCAAGCTCGGATTCAAGCCACTTGCGAACACGTTTGCTGCCGAAGGAGGCTGTAGCTGTGCTTTTGGTTGTGTTCTTTGGCTCAAAATGCCATCCTTCTCCTCTCCTCCCGGCTTTGTCGTCGCCGACTCGTGCCTGTTTTGCCTACCGGTGCCCTCCGTCGGCATTCGAATCCCATGGTCATTTTCATCCATACCTCCCCCCGTCTGTCGATATCCCAGATGTCTCCTTATCCGGGAGAGTCTTCCTCCTCTTCATTATTCCTAAGTCTGTGGACGTCCATTCAATTGCTATCATTTGACTTTCGTCGCTCTTATGTAGTTGCTCTGGAAAAATTATGGTCCTTTTTTTTCATGAGACGCATTAGGGTGTTTCAGACATCTCCTTTTTCATCCCAACTTGGGTCCCAACTTCGTCCGCAACTCAAGACTCAATTTGATATGTTTTTGTCCCGGGATGCAGAACGGCCGCCCCAAATTGGTTCGGTGAAGTTGGAACTTGAAGTTGGGGTCGAAGTTGGATGTCAAGTCGTGGTCCGATGCCCGACTTGACATCCAACTTCGTTCCCGAACTATTTCAAGTTCCAACTTCGAGCGAAGTTGGGTCCGAAGTTGGGACCCAAGTTGGGCCTCAAATCGGGATGTCTGAAACACCCTAATAGATTGTCCCCGTCGGTTACGAGCTCCACGAGCGGACTACTTCAAATAATGTGTACGGGTTTAAATTTTTTCTAATATGGGCGCTATCATGTGTTTTTCAGTCTGGTGTATCAACGACCGAGTGCGAAACACAGAAAGTACGTTTTATTACAGGGATTATGCTACATAAAACCTCCTGATGCGCGGGCATTTGGGTGTAACATGCAATCATTCATCGGGAGTTTAGTTCTCGGAGGACAACGGTAAGCAGTTCAACGACGTTGCCTGGGCCGGGGAGGTGCTTAATTACGATACAGGACGGTTTATTCTTTTTCCAAGAAACGTAATTCAAAAGAGAGGATGAATTATTATTATTGCTGTGATGATTTCGTGCAAAAGACTGGCGTACATTCAGCGCCATGAAGGCTCCGGTGCGCAGTGCAAATTTCATTCCAATGCAAGATCCCACGAGTCTCACTTACAAACAACGTGCTGGGCTGTCTGGCTAACTACTGGCAGGACCTTCTCTGGCCCTCCTTATTCTCCGGGCCCCTAATTGATATGGCAACGCTGGTGCTACTGGATATTGCACCTCCAGAATCTTCCGAATCCGGTTCGTCCAGGAACTAGTGTGTGCTGAATCCAAGATCAGAACTGAATGCATGAGTGCAGTGATATGCAGTCGTACCCGTCCTGATTACTGTGGCTCAAATTTCAGTCCGTGGTTCAATTGGAAGAAGAGACAACACACGTCCTGTCTTTCCCTTCCGATCGACACCCATATAAGCAGGTGTAAGTTTACCCCACCCATCTTCCTCCACCCGCCTGATACCATCGGTGTGCACAATGTCGCCGGCGGAGGAGGAGAGCCAGCGCGATGGGCCCAGGTCCATATCCCGCCGTGTTCTGATCAGAAAGGACCAAAGCGGCCTGTTGTGCAGGCCCGCCCGGCGTTCAGGCTGCACGAGGAGAATAGGGTCATGCGCTGTGGCGCCGGACGTATTGAGCAAAAGGGCATCCTCCGGCAGGGCGCTCGCAGCTGACATCTCTTTGAGCAAGTCCGCGAAGAGGTAGATCGGCTTTCCCTCTGTTTTTGCGATGTGGCGCTTTACGGAGGAGACGTCGCGGGGGGGCGTAACTAAAATTCGTTCGACGCGCCCGAGCGCAGGTTCCGTCACATCGAACGCGCGCAAGATGTATCTTCCCCGGCGTGAGTGTATAACCGATAGTAAACTAACGCCCGCCGAGACATTCTGTTAGCGACGCCGGGCACTGCGGAAGGCCGACTCACGGTACTTCGACGACATCCCAGGGGTACTGTCATCAAAGGACGAACTTGAAATTTGCGTGGTCGCTGTGGGTAGTTCCGCGTGGAATACGAGCGCCAAAGGCGTGTCGGGCGTTGCGCCGAGCTCCCCCGTCAAGAGCACACCCGCGCCGCCACATTGCATTCCGCGCATCGATGCTCTGGAATATGCCTGTGAGCTCCCCAGTGGGATCGGGGAGTTCCTCGCTTGGATAAGAGCGCGCTTGAGCGAGGTGACGCTGTGCGGGGGTGGACCGACGTCGCTTTGATGCGACCGACGAACGGACTGCCTCCTGGGTAGGCCCGTTTCGACGGAATCGCGCCGTCCAGACAATAGAGACGATAGTATACTGAGCGCTGCGTTAGTACCCAACGAGTCCGACGATGTGAGCGCCTATACTAACTATACGGCGACTCTGGATCGGGCTGTCCTTCGGTGGTGTGGGCGGCGCAGAAGCTGGGTCGTTGCTCTTCGATGTGCAGTCCGAGTCGTAATAGCCCGGCGGTAAGTCTGTGTGGTCAGCGGCCATGAGAGACTGCAGTGTCTTTATAGCGTGGGCACTGCTTATCACCTTGTTATCACCGCATCATGGCCCGAGACAAATGGAAATATTTTCAAGAGGCATGGAGAGCAGCAGTTGTAGTGCCGTGGACGCAGATGGCAATGGGGGGAGGGGAGGAGGATTTATTATAGTACTCGTAACTCGTGAGGTCCACAACATGGAGTCTACCGAAGATAAAAATGAAGGAACAATAAACATACCGGTGGTTGGCCGTACATAAGTAAGCCTACGAGGACGTTTGAGAAATAAATTCCGTGCATAGACGAGGTTGAGAAGAAAATCGGCGAAAGGAAATGGCGTGTGAAAGCTAAGGATTTCCTAAAATGGACACCGCGTCTTGCTCTCCTCCACTCTCCCCGATGTTTTTGTGCACGCTCAGCCATCGCCAACTGGGACATGTCTTTGTGGATATCTGAACTGTCTGGGAGGTCTCTTTGGCGACGACTATGGCAACGGCTCGCTGTCTCTCTCCTTTCTCAAGTCTGAGACAAAGAATTCTCGAAGAAAAGCTTCCGCTCTGAAACATTTACATCCGCGTCGCGAAAGATAGAAAGAAAGAGGGGTGAAGAGGAAAAGGATAGTGACTTCTCTTCACTACTTTCATCTACCGAAATGCCCTCGCTCCCTTCCTCCTCGCCCTCTGCCCCCTCATTCTCGCTCTCGCCCTCCGGGGTCGTCGCTTTGGTTGTTGTTGTGGTTCTAGTGCTTGTAGGATGCGCAATGCACTTCGTTGTGGTTCCCTTCGTGAGCAGGAAGATTAAGGAGAGGCGGGTGAATGTCGTGGACGCTGAGGTATGTACCATTACCCTCTTCTCCGTCACACCCTCTGACATTGTGTCTTTCTACAGGAAGCTCCCGGCGCTCCCATCCCCACCGCCCAGTCGTTTATCAGCATCGTACGTCTTACACTCCCTATACTTCCTCTACGTAACTAACCATATCCACCGTAGGGTACGCAATCGATTGCCGCGGCCGCTCTCGTCGCTGCCCGCGCCAACATGGATGTCGTACGTGAAACCCTATCTCACTCGCGACTTGTCTGACTTTTTTTCTGTCTCAGACCCTTAAGGCGAGCATGCGACCGAATGTCCCCGCCGTATGCGTTGCGAAGGTACTTGCGGTATGTTTTGATTTCTTTCCGGTCCTGAGACATGTCTGACCCATGGTTTAGAACGTCGCGCCCCGCTGCCACCTGAAGCAGCTCGAGGAGTACGAGGTGCTCGCGCGTTTCGACACTCGCCGCCGCCGCGCCCTTCCCAACCCATCGCCCCTTCGTACCGTCATTTGCGCCCACGAGCTCAAGAAGACCGGCGCTGCCGCCGCCCTCGTCGCGGGTCGCTCTAACCTCCCTGTGGTACGTGAAATTCTATTCTACTCGCAGCTTGTCTGACCTCTTTGTCTCAGACATTGAAGGCCAGTGTCAGGCCCAATGTGCCGGCTGTGTGCATCGTTAAGGTGCTTGCGGTATGTTTCTGTTCTCTCCCCAATCTCAAACTCCTCTGACCCATGCCTTTAGAACGTCGCGCCCCGCTGCCACCTGAAACAGCTCGAGGAGCATGAGGTGCCCGCGCATTTCGACACTCGCCGCCGCCGCGCCCTTCCCGGCCCATCGCCCCTTCGTGCCGTCATTTGCGCCCATGACCTCAAGAAGACCGCTGCTGCCGCCGTCCTCGTCGCGGGTCGCTCTAACCTCCCTGTGGTACGTGAATTCGATATCCTACTCGCAGCTTGTCTGACCCTTTGTCTCAGACCTCGAAGGCCAGTGTCAGGCCCAAGGTGCCGGCTGTGTGCATCGCCAAGGTGCTGGCGGTATGTCTTTTCTCCCCCTGATCGCATACATGTCTGACCCATGCCTTTCAGAATGTCGCACCTCGATGCCACCTCAAGCAGCTCAACGAATACGAGGTCCCTGCACGCTTCGGTCCGCGTCGTGCCCGCGTTCTTCCGGGTCCTTCGCCTCTTCGCATCGTCGTCTGCGCCGCCCAGGATGCTCCTGTCGCCGTTCCTGTGCCCTCCTCGCCCACCGTCCACTACGTCGCCCAGGATGCTCCCGTCACCGCACCTGCACCCTCATCGCCCTCATCGCCCACTCGCGTCCTCGGCTCCTCCCAGCTCACCAACCTGCGACAGTCTGCGCGCGCCAAGCAGCCAGCAGTCAAGGCATCCAAGGGAGCTTCCAAACGTAGGCCAGCGAGGCGCATGTTCATCGGGGAGAAGGAGAATGGCCAACCTTTTCGATTCCCGCCTCAGGCGGTGGCCGCCTGATTCGTCCAGCTTTGGCATCACCTCGTCTCGCACCACCAGTTTCTTTGATTGCATCTTGATATAATCACCTGCGCGCGCTAGTCGACGCGCTAATACGTCTCGGTCTCCTTCCGTATGTATAACGCCTTTAATCCCTAATTTTTTCTTCGCCTCAAGGGCCTGACTGGATCACCCCCGGCTTAATTATTATTTTGCTTCGTATTACTTATAATAATGTCCCGGGTTTCTTAATATGGCGCTATCATGTACTCCTCTAGGTTTTAATGGAATTCGAGTTGAGCTCGACGACATTTTAGACATCTTGAAATTCAGGTTAAAAAAAGTTCTACATCAGTGGCGGTGCTAAGCGCCTCTCCTCCATATTCCTTCAATCGTCCTTACTTCAGCCGTGGCCCAACGACAATCCAGTGTGTACACAAAAAGAATGCTTCGGATGTATGATACTGATCCTTCGTAGTTCCCGTAGTCATGCTCAGCGCCCTTGAAGCGGATCGCAATAGCCTTGCCACTATAGACGTGGAAATCCTGCGTCTCGAGCACTCTCTTTCTGAATTGCGAACTGCGAAAACGGCATTAAAGCAGCGGCTGGACTCGTACAAGTACCCGGTCTTAACGTTGCCGAACGAGATCGTATCCGAGATCTTCATGCATTTCGTGCCAAAGTACCCCTGCTTCCCACCGCTTACTGGCAAACTTTCGCCAAATATCCTGACACAAATTTGTCGCCGATGGCGAGAACTAGCACTGGCCACCCCCCCGCTTTGGAGTGCAATATCATTATCTGACAACGACATGCCTTTTGCACGACTAGCCCATATATGCGATATTTGGCTGAGCAGGTCTCGTGCTTGCCCTCTTGCCATCCAATTCCAATTTGATGAAGATGATTATCGGGTGTACGTCTCTCAAGCCCTTGCGGCAGTTTGCCCTCACCGCGCACGCTGGGAGTGCGTGAAACTTTACATCTCCCAATCCGATCTCCCCACCATTCAAGGCAGGCTGCCTCTCCTCCGCCATTTAGATCTGGAGGTTCACGACGACCCTCCCACCACACCTGTTACATTTCGAGATGTGCCTATGTTACGCGGCGTTGTTATCAATGATATCGCTGCTTCGAGCGTCATATTGCCGTGGGAGCAATTGACTTCGGTGACTTTGAATAGGGTATACCTGCGCGAATTTGTTCCAGTCTTACAACAGACCCCCAAACTGGTGCACTGCCGGCTGCACATATTCTTTTCCCTCGATGATGACAGTGATCCACAAATCAATATCACACTTCCTTGCTTGGAATCATTGGCCTTGAACGACCCAGGGTATGATCAACCGGTGACCAAGTATCTCGGCATCTTTATCCTCCCGGCTCTCCGCAATCTCAAAGTCGCAGAACAATTCCTTGGCTCAACCCCCATTGATTCGTTGACATCATTTATATCGAAATCTGGCTGTACGTTACAGGAAGTGCACATTATAGGCGGAAGATCAGTACAGGAAGACCCTTATCGCGATGCATTCCCTTCGATTCCCAAGTTCTCTTTCACCCGTCGATGAGAAAAATTCCATGTCAGGAACCTGAGAAGTAGTGATTCCTCTGTGCGTTCTGCGCTTTTTCTGGCCATTAACTCATCCTTACTTGTCACTTCATAGCAACCTATGTTTCTTGTGCTTGATAAAAAAGAATATACATGCAGATGTTGTGACATTTATCAATAAAAGGTTCTCTTAAACAACAAAAAAAAAATACCTTGACAGCCTCGTGGATCCAAAAAGAATTCCGGAACGGGGAATCAAACCTCGGGCTAGGCCTCTGTCTTGAGGAGGAGTGTCCCGCCAAAGGTGGGACTGACGACGAGCCTGTGTTGCTGCGAGGAGGGTCGGGGTTTTTTTCCACAGGAAAAAAAATCCTGGCCCGACAAGACTCTGTATTAGGGTCACCTTTGAGCGCAGCAAAAAGGTGACCCGAGCGGTGCGCACCAGGAGGTGGAGCCGACGTGTGCATCAGCGAGGGCTGCGATCAGGGCCCAACGGGCCTGCATGGGGTGTCGGGTCGGGCCGCCGATAGGCGGGGTCGGGTCTGGGGCGCTGATAGGCAGGGTCTGGGGTGCCGATAGGTGGGGTCGGGTAGGGGGCGCCGATAGGCGTGGTCTGCGCCGCCGATAGGCGGGGGTCGGGTCGGGGCGCGCCGATAGGCGTGGTGGGGGGCAGCGATAGGCGTGGGCGGGGTCCGGGGCGAGGGTGGGCGTGCGTCGTCATCGTCATCATCGGGCCTGCGTCGTCGCCGTCGTTGGGTCTGGTCAGTTGAGTCGCGTCGCGGGCCAAGTTAGACAAGTCGAGTATGTCATCACTATGACATCGGTCATCAGCCTGGCGCCAATGTCAACCTTTCATCCCTCCCTTTCCTCGACGTGTCCCGCCTCCTCTCATCGCTGCCGTCGCGCGCGATCGACGCCGTGAGCCCGCCGTTGTCGTGACCTACTATGATCGCTGATGTCAGCAATGCACGCCTTTCCTTTTGCCATCGCTCAACGCTCCCGCCTTCCTGCCCTCTCTCCTGCTCGCCCCACCTGCCCGCCCCAGCCTGCCTGCATCCCGCCTGCCCGCCCGCCCTCCACCCTCCCTGCCAGCACCCCGCTCCGCCTCGCCCTGCGTCGCGGCCCGCACGTTGCGACCAACATATCGCGCACGCTCAAACACGTATTGGGATGACTTTGGTGACATACCAACAACCTGCTTGACAACCCCGACATGTGCCAGGACTGGCGCTGCCTGCCATGTGCCTGGACAAGGCCGCAGACACCCCATGAACACCTACCTCTGCTACCCTCCAATGGTCCGATTGCTCAACTGGTTACGACACCAGTCTCATCTCGTGCCCACTTTTCAGGAGGTCCTGCGTTCGATCCTGCCGCTTGCGATCTGTTTTTCTCCGTGCCCCTCCAAGCCTGCTTTTGTTCCAAAGTTTGGAACGAAATTTGTCAGCAGCACCGCGACGCGTGCCTTCCCTCTTCGTCCGCGTGCACCCTCACGCCGCTACCACGCAGGATGTCAACTCGGGATTCGGCCTGCTGGCCGAAATGACTGCCGCGCCGCCAAGTGCCCAGCAAATCGCACATCGCTCAGTTGCCTCCTGCCCTCATTATGATCCAAAATTTGGATTATCAGCATGACATTCTCAATCTCACGTATTAAGTACCGTTGCACATAAAATTGGATAAATCTTATAATGTCATCTGCCTTGCAAAAGGCCGCAAGAAAATTGAAAGATTCAGGCTCGTGAGATCCGATCAAATATCGATGGGCATTGATTCCCAAAACGGTCAATTGAGAGAAATGACTCTCCATTGAAAGATTAACGTTCAAAAGATAGATTGGAGTTTATGGATATTAAATAAAGATCTTCACAGCATGTGAAGAGCCCCCATCCGTCAGAAAATCTGCTTTTTTTTTGAGCAAGATGAGTAGGGTTGTTACGGAGACATAATAAGTGATTTGAGCTGTTGTTCGTGTCTTGGCATCCAAGGAATGACGACTTGCGTCTTTGCTCGCGGTTCGGAATGCCTGCTTTGTGATTGTGATTTTAGCTGTGTTGCCTCCAATTGTGCAAAAACAAGAAAAACAAGATTGAAGACACCAGCGTGCGTGGTGGCCAGTGTCCGCTTTTCAAACACTGATGCCATCAATTGCCAAACATCCACCAACGTGATGCAAAAAAGGCTTTCTTTCGACACCATGGACGCGTTTCCTATGAGCAATTCGAATGTCGCTAGAGTTATACACCAAAGCCAAAAACTAATTCATCCCACTCCTGCCAGCAGTGCTCAGCTCACCCTCGACTCGATGGGATCAATCCCTGCGCCACAGGCTCCTTTGGTCCCAGACGGTGTCCATGCAAAAGGAAAGCAAAGAGTGCTCCAGATCGGTGCTCAGATACGCGCCCATATGACCAACCCCACCATGAACACGGCTGATGCCCTTATGGAGAAAGCCAACACCTTCCTAAAGGAGGTCTCATCCACCCAAAGCCCAATCACCCAGCGCAATCACGTCAAATCCCTGGCCGATTGGGCTGGTTATCTTGCAGTAGCCAAGCCTCTGGTGCCAACTGAGCAACACTGGGACCGAAACATCATTGAAGACAATTGGAACAGATTTCTCTTCACAATGGTCAGTGAGTGCTCCTTGTTTCTCCCGCACTTTTTCACTGTGGCCTCCAGGTTCATGTCTACAAACCGCGGGACCCTCTCAAACCACTGAAAGCAAACACACTCGTGTGGTGGTCCGGGGTCTTCCTTCATTTGATGGTAACCTACACTCGTGATCCTGTATCGGGGTCCAGATGTGGCATGACCTTGTTGATTCAGCACGGCGTTTATGACGCTCTCAAGGCCCAAATTTGAAATGCAAGTTTTCTGCCTTGTATTTCGTGATGTTTGCTGAACACTTTCATCCCCAGTGGTACATGATTACAAGCTCGACCACCACAAAGAGATCAAGATGTATTTTGGGCGACATGAACTCCTCCTCATATTTACCTGCATGTTGGATGACAGCCGCTACACAGGTCGCAAGCCAGTGCTCCAAAATATAATTAGGTTCCTGTTGCCATTCTTCTTCGGCAGCAGGTCTTCTTCCCTGGGCCCGATGGATAAGAAATGGCAAGACCTTAATTATGCAAGTGTTCATCATTTATCTAATCTCCATTCTCTAACTGTGATTCACCAGGTACCAGTTCTCAGCAACATTCGATGTCTAAGACTCGGCTATATGGACTACCAGTTTCTGTTTCGGATGCAGTACAGCAAGGTATAATTATCAGTCTGATATCCCTCTCATTCTCTCAGCTCCTTGCCAGAATGCTATTGGGACTGCGGTTGGTGACGAGCAGACCTTCCTAATCACTGGGTGTCTCTTCGCCCACAACATTGTGTTTAACCTCACCGTCCCCCTCCTCGCTCATCTCTTCCACTTGCGACGCTTTGAAAAGAAGTGCCAGGCCAGTTTGTTCTCAATGTCATTTCTTTTGCACCCAACTTACTCTTGACTCAGACCATCCAAGAGCTTGTGGAGGACGACTCCGCAGAGCTCAAAATCGATCCCTTGTTCAAGGATACTCCCATGTACGTCTTGCTGCCTTTTCCACTACCTTTACTGAGTTGACATGACAGTTTTCTCGCCGGCAACGAGGGTGGTCAGGACTTTGCCTCCTCGGAGATGGCGGCGATGGCGGAGTCCGCCTACGAGGTTTTCGGAGAGTGGTGTCAAAAGGCCGGCCTTTCCAAAGTCGGATTTAGAGCCTTGCATTGTGACACGGGAAACATGGTGCACATAATTGATCCCACTCTGCGTACTATTCCGAGCTCTGCTTATAGTTTCCCTTCAAATGGGAACACATGTGGCAAAGGACGTGCTCCACCACCAGACCGACGGTCCTTTTTGGGACTCATATTCGCGTGACACCCAAAACTTCGACTTTGTGCCGCTCCATCTTGGAGAGGTTGCAGGAACCAAGGAGAGCGCCCTGGGCGAGAAGATTGCTGTACTTGATCATCTATCCATCACGAACGATCTGCTTACATCCTCTTTAGGAAAATTATCGTTGACACGGCTTCTGTAGCCCCGCAGTCAAATGTTTGGTTCGCCAGGCGAGGGAGGCCCCTGATTCCGAACAAGCCGCCAAGTATGCAAGGGAATCCTTCAAGAAGAACCTGGTTGTAAGCAGCCTATCCTTGCTGCATCAATATCTCACACACCGCTCTCAGAATTCAGATCTGCTGCAGCCTCTATCTGCAGCGAGGAATGGAGCCTGGGCAGCGTATATAGGTTGCTTCAACGCGAGCGTGGCGTGCTATAAAATGGGCACTGAGGGGTGTAACCGAATCTACAATATTGCCTCTGGCATCATCAACAACCCAGCCTCTGAAAAAAAGCCCGTGGCCTTTAGTCATCCCTGGAACAAGGACACAACTATCCCGTAATCATTCTCTTACTTTCCACTCGCACACAACTAATGCGTACTTTAGGCCCGCGACCATATTCTTTTCCCTCGATGATGACAGTGATCCACAAACCAATATCACACTTCCTTGCTTGGAATCATTGGCCTTGAACGACCCAGGGTATGATCAACCGGTGACCAAGTATCTCGGCATCTTTATCCTCCTGGCTCTCTGCAATCTCAAAGTTGCAGAACAATTCCTTGGCTCTACCCCATTGATTCGTTGACATCATTTATATTGAAATCCAGCTGTACATTATAGGTGGAAGATCAGTACAGGAAGACCCTTATCGCAATGCATTCCCTTCGATTCCCAAGCTCTCTTTCACCCGTTGATGAGAAAAATTCCATGTCAGGAACCCAAGAAGTACTGATTCCTCTGTGCGTTCTGCGCTTTTTCTGGCCATTGACTCATCCTTACTTGTCACTTCATAGCAACCTATGTTTCTTGTGCTTGATAAAAAAGAATACATGCACATTTATCAACAAAAGGTTCTCTTAAGCAACGAAAAAAAAAAAAGCTCAACCGCCTCGTGGATCCAAAAAGAATTCCGGAACGGGGAATCGAACCCCGGGCTAGTGCGCTCAGATTACGAGAGATATGAATCTTACGTAATTCCTGAAAAGCACCGATGTTAACCCCTACACCATACCGGAGATAATCATCTCATAAGGCTCAGTTCCTATGATGTGGTACTAAATGATCCTTGAGCTCAAAAAACACGAAGTCAACGCGAAAAACGGAGTTAGTGCATTTTCTGCAGAACAACAGTTAAAATACTAATACTAGAACTGCAGAAAATGCACAAGTCAACATCAAAAACAGACTAGATCTTCAACTTGTCTTTAACTGAAATGTTAAAACAGTTTGCCTCATCAGCATGCCCCTTCTCACTGCTCACAGAGTCCAGAGTGGATGGGTAAAACTTGCCTATCAATTTTCGGTGATGTGGCCATTTGTGGTACAGCAGAATGTTCCGAGTAAAAGCCATCAAGCGCATCACTGATAGTTCAACTTCGTCGGTATCGCTGCACATGTGTAATTTACCTGTATAACGAGGCACATGGAACTATGTTAGTCAACGAGGTAAGAAGGCACAAGATTATTTTTTACACTGCCATCTGGCTAAATGTAGTATACTGTCACCTGGAACCTGCTTTTATAGTGCCCCCACGAAGAGACATAATTTGAAGATTGATGCACAGGGGGCTCAATAATAAGTAGGAGCGGCCAATTCCAGAACAGCGAGAATTCACACTACAGCAGCCGAACTTGAATGAGTTCATGGTTGGCGGTAGTTTCCTGATAAATAACTGTCGGTTTCTTTTTTTTTTTGTGCAGCTGAAGGCAAACAGGCAAAGATTTTAAACTTCGAATGATAAAGAAATAGACTAATCTGGTTTTGATTTATATATAGTAGTATTACACAGCACGGTCCCGCTTAGGAACACTGGTTTGAGGAAGTATCCCGGTATAATACAGGCTTTATATTTACACCATTGTCCCTCGCCTCTAGAAGCCATCCAAGCCGAGCTCACGCACCCAGTTTCCCGTCACGCTGTAGAACCCAGACGACTAAAAGAAGCAAAAAGTTTGAACACCGGAATGAACATTAGTACCCAGCCACAATTATAACCTAACAACGGTGTTCGCATAGAAAACAGTGAGCGGGAAGCTGCGGGAAGGCGGCGGTAAAACTCAATCCCATCAAAAAAATACCCGAACTGATGGGATCGCCATTGCCGACGGCTATCAAAGTAATGGACCCCGCCAGATCCCGCCCGCTCAGTAGCTCTCAGCTAGGCCAGCTTGCGCTTGCATTCATATAAGTCAAAACAGGGTTGGCCATTTGTCTTCTATTTTTTCCCCATTTATTACATTTGCACTGTATCATCTCCGAGCAGACAGATTAGAAGTAAATCTTCCCTGATGAACCAACACGGTGATTTATAAAACTACTGCCAACCATAGGCCAAAACTCATTACATCTATCTATGTACATGAATGGGTAATTATGCTTTGCACTTCAAGTTCTTTGAAGGCACTGATAATGTAGCTTAATTTTCCCATAAATGTTGAAAAGGTCAATACTTTCGAATTAATGCGCGCTGTGCTGGAATCAGCCGATCCTGCGTACTGTATTATTGGGCCCTCTCTGTGTTGTGCGTTATATATAAAAATGTTCCAGGTTACAATATACATTTTAACCAACCTATCCCGGGAGGGCTGTGTTAAAATAATCTACTTGGTTGACTGATATACGCAGTACACGTATGTACAGCAACATGAAGTTGAATCACCGAAAAATTGATAGCCGAGTTTTACCCATCTACTCCGCCGGACTCTATCTGGACCATCAAGACAAAATGCAAACACCTTACGTTGGCAAGCATCTTCCACTCATATCGCCCCGTATCAAATTTCCCCTCTACTCTGATCGTCCTTTACCGTGCATAACTCCCCGTATCGAATATGACGACCTCCAGCTTATGGTTCGTGGGCGACAAGACCATCAGGATCAAGGTTTCGAGGACTCTGCGCCGAGTAGTACTTCCAGCGACTTTAAGGATCCGGCCAATTCTGAACATGTAAACACCTCAGCTACGGACCAGCCTGAGCCCGCCTTTGGACCTGGTCACTCCGCTTTTCTTTGTTCTCCCAACACGCTATCATCCCCGACTCAAACTGGTACCAGAGCCGCTGCGTCCCCTATCGCGGACTCGCCTGACTCTCATAGAGCCACCCCTTCTTTTGCATCTCTCGTATCTGCAAGATCAGAAGTTGGCGAGGTCGGACGGACAGTTGCAGCCCTCCAACAGCCACACAATTACGACAAATACCAGCCACCAACCGGGCAACCAGGACGGCCAAATTGCGGTGGCTTTAACTTGGAGAATAAATTGCTCCATGAATATGAGTGGAGCCGAGAGACGTTCGTCGACTTTCAGGTATGGATCTCAATGGATTTTGCGATCCAGACTAGCTGAATGAACAGACCCACGTCCACTCCTTGGCTAAGAACCATCTAGACATCTCGAAGTCGTACCAGCACCAGAATGCCGAGAAGATAAGGAAACTCTGTAACGAGGTCGGCGCCTGACATTCGGAATATGGTTCTGTGTGATTCACATTATTGGAATAGATCACAGAGAAATATGATCTCCATAAATACCACGACTCTTGGCCCGTTCGCGCTATGCTCAAGCTTTATCTCAAAAGCAGTTCAGAGAGCCACCGCAGGGCACATCGGGCTACTCCACTCAAGTCCCGAACTCATCCGCGGGTACATTTTGTTTTGGCCTTAGACACGCGAAACTTGGTTGTTTAACAGAAAAGAGCCTCAACGAGTAGTATGGCACAGGATACAAGCTAAGGACGCGGGAGGGGAACGGTACGGCTGGAAACCTGAAAGCATTCTATTGACCAGTTGGGTAGAATGAAAAGTCGCTAAAGAAGTTCCGCCACGTGTGTAGGTATCAAGACGTGCGATGTATTAATATTCCCTTTTCGTATATATCTTTTCTCGCTACATTGCGATCTATCTGGACCAAACCTCGCGCCTCACCGACTCGGAACGGGTCGACGCGCACCAATCCTGTATCGACGATTTCGATCCCAACAAGTAATTCCAGGATGAGAGAACGGGGTATAAGGAGGTAGGGTGTATACAAGCAAATTAGTGATAAATACAATAAAGGCTCAGTCTTTCGTCGTTCCTAGCCGTAGCCAAAGATGGCCCCAAGCATTTCCTTCCATCCGCGCTTGATCACCACACTCGCACCACCACCGTACTCGGACGCCAGCCACTCCAAGTATCGTGCATCCATCCCGCTCATGGGACCAAGCTCAAACGCCGTCATGTCCTTGTACGTGAAGGAGATGACCTTGCCGGGTGCGTTGTCCTTGGGGAGGAAGGACTCAAGCGTCGACAGCTGGAAGGCAGTGTGCGCGTGCAGAGTCTGTAGGAGCGACAGCGTCGTCAGGATCTGTCCGTCCCGGCGCGCAGTCTCATACTCCTCTATGTCCTCCTCGTCCGGCACCATCTGGACCGCGGCACCCCTGCCCTTGGCGCTGCTTGGCCCGGGTGACGCAGGATTGGTCACGGTCGCCTTGCCGCTCGACCACGACATCCCGCTGGAGCGCCGCGTCGTCTTGGTCGTCGTCCGGGTGAGCCCGCTCCCGCTCGCGCTGACCTTGGGCCCACCCTCGATGCCCATGCCCACGCTTCGCACGTGGCCGCCGGGACTCGATGCCGCCTCGACACCCAGCGCGCGCAGGCTGAGGTCCTCGTCCCCCTCGAGACGCACGCTGCCCCAGTTCGCCGCGCCGTCGGCGGTCGAGTATGACATGACCGAGTTGCCCCGCCATGAGCCCATCCACAATCCAGCGCAGATGACGCACACGTCCTCGTAGACGCGCCATGCATCGGTCCACGCCGTGATAGACTTGGACTTTGGATCCGGGGAAAGAGACGCAACGGTGCAGCACGAGTGGTCATGCGCAGACGACGCATCCAGTTGCAGGATACGATTGATTTCGTTCCACTACATCGAGATAAGAATGAGGGATGATACGCTACTTGGCTACTTACCAACTTGATGTCGCTCCACGAGAAGCGAACAACGGACAGACGATGCGTCGGTCCTCGGGGTCTAGATGGCCCCGACGACGGGGGCTGTACCGGGCGCGATGTATAAAACGTGGGCCGCGTGGCCTTGTTGGGCGTGGAGGTGGTCAGATCGATAAGCAGGTCGTAGCACGACGGCTTTTCCAAGAAAATGGCATCGGTCGTGCCTGCACCGGTGTCAGAAAGCAGAAAAGGAGGCGGGAGAGAGACGTACAAGCAACCCATCCGCGCCCGCTATTGCCCTCCGCCTGCAGCCTATCGAGGTCGTTGAGAGTCACAATCCCGAGGACACTGATACCTTCCTTGCACTTGCCACGCAAGCGCGATGAGGGCGACCCAGGAGATGTACTGTATTCGACTTGTTGTTCGTAGCACATATCTGCCGCCACCTGGCAGAGAATGGATGCAGCCTCGACTGGCGGCAGGGTATAGATCAAGATCCGTCGCCGACCGACAACATGCTTGTAGAGGGTCAACGAGGAGGGGCCGAGGATACGCAGGAGATGGGGCAGATGGAGCGTTGGGTTCTGTTCTGTGATGTCCTCGTCGAGCTAATGCAGAATCAGTACAAAGCACAAAAGTAGGACAGAAGCAATCTACCCGTTCCAGAAGCTCATGACTCCACCCATTCCAGTCTCCCGCTCCTCCAAGATCGACCCGAACAGCTCTACGCTCGTTAAAGAACGCGCACGCTGGTTCCCAATCGCTTTCGAGAGGAATAAGTGAAGCGGAGCTCTCGAATCGCGAGTAGATCAGGCTCGTAAGCTCCTTGAGCGAAGACGTGTGTTTCCAAGGCCGGGGGCGCGCAGATTTGGCCAGGAGGATGCCAAGGGACGAAAGGCGGAACCCTCTGTGTCCCTGGTCGACTGTCTTTCGACGACGGAATACACAGACGCCGTGCTGACCATCTTTGGTGAAGTAACTGAAGAGAAGTTAATGCGCGAGCTCAGACGTAGATGAATCGGGGTGGCCCGGAGAATAAGCATGCTGCGGATGCACAAAGCACTCCACCCCTTTTGTCCACGTCAGGCTCGGAGACAAGACTGGCTTGGTGAGACATAACGGGCCAAAGGACATCGTGAAGATGCGCAACAGGGGACGCGAGCCAGAAATGGACCATAACCACGATTCCGAGATGGATCGAGAAGAAAAGCAGAACAAAAACGCACACGACATCTTCCTCGACGAGGTGAAGTCCACTAGGAAGGGCACTAAATTCCAAATTATCAAGATTTAGGTCTTATTTTCGACAGTCAGACCACGAATCTGCGGGAGAAACTGTTCCTCTCACCATCGTTTGCCTTCAACGACCAGTCAATTATATTTCCTTGTGTAGGATGAAACGATGCGTGAAAGATTGCAACTGCGCATGGAACCGTCAGAAGAGTATCCTTGGACGGGCCGATGATAAATACACGCCTATATCTTGGGGATACTGTGCCTTGGAATCCAAGGAAGACATGGGGGAAAAGAATGTCGCAAAGCAAAGACAAGGATGCACTAACCGAGTCACACCTGCCAGTGTGACTGCGTGACCGCTCCCCCTTCGATGGCGCAGCAGGTCAGCATTACCGACTTGGATCTCCCTCAGCTCGCCGATGTCCGCAGGCAGCTTGAAGAGGTGAACCTATGGAAGCTCTGGGTCCGCGAAGAGCCGTCTGATCGCGTTGCTGAACTCAGGAATTGAATCACCTTACAAACTCCTTCGCGCAGCTAAAACAAGCGCAGGCAAAATTCAAGACGTGTATCGAGAATGTGGCCGAGATAAAACCCGCAAATAAAGGTGGGTCTGACTCTCGTCGTCTCTTCAGGGTTGAATGTGTCTCCGATCAGGCAAAACCATTCTCGTGCCATTAACAAACTCGCTATACGTTCCGGGCAAGCTCTCAGATCCAGACCATGTCATTGTCGATGTCGGGACGGGTTATTTTGTACAAAAGGTACGTGGATTTGTCCCTCAACCACAATTGTCGACTGATTTATGCGCCTTCCAGACGCGAGCCCAAGCCGTGAAGCATTATTCATCCAAGGTCGACTACATCCGCAGCAACCTGGATACTCTCGAGGAGACGATAAGTAAAAAGCGGGATAACGTGAACTCTGTAGTCAATGTAATGCAGGCCAAGCTGCAACAGCAGCAGCAACAGCCCGCGTCGTGATTGTCCCAGCCGAATATATGGCTATCTTTTTGCACCACCTTACACGACTCGACGAATAGAAATTCAATAAGATCGACCTTACGAAGAAAGTCCATCGACTAGGGGTCTCCGTGATAAATACTACATCGGACTATTTACTCTCCTACTTCGCTTTGCCTTTGCCCTTGGTCTCGCTCTCAGCTGGCGATACTTTCTTCTGTGGCCGAGGTCGTAAAACCCTTGTGGTTGTGCTCGGCTCTGGTGTCGGTGTCAGTGTCTCAGTCTCATCCTCCCCGTCCACCGGCAACGAATTCCGTCGTTTTTTTTGCTCGGCCCTTTCCTTTTCCGGTCTCTGGGCTGTCCTTCCTCTTCCCGAGGACACTCTCGACGATGCTCGCCACAATCTCGGACGGGGACACGGCCGCTGTGAGCTCACGGAACATCTCCATGGAAAGGCTCGCCTGTGGCGCGCCCTTCTTCGCGCCCTTCTTGATAAGGATTTGGTCCTCAAAGGACGCGACGACGCGGAGAACAGTCGGCGCGCCGGCCCCTGAGCCGGCGGATATTGCATTCAAGAGCTCCAGCGCGCGCTGGTGAGAGAAATGCTCAACATTGCGTTCTCGCAACTGAAAGTCAACGATTGGTAAATCTGTATTAGATTCGCGGTACCTCATCGCAGAACAAATTCTCCTCGTCGAGGCACGCCAGAATTTCCCTGCCGTCGCTCGACTTTGGCGAAGCCTGGACAACGACCCAAACAAACGACCCGTCGGCGAGCCTGAGAACGAAAATCAAATCGGGATTCGTGGCCGCTGGGATGCAGAACGGTGTGCGATGTTTGTGCTCCATCCACAAGACGATCTCATCCAGGTCGTGCGCGCCAGTCGCAAGGGGGCCAACAAAGTCAGAACCAAGGGTGGGCGAATACTGTATTTGACCGTCCTCGGCAGCATGGAGCTCCACGAGTTCGGCAGACTGTTTTGCCCATGCTGACACGAACTTCGCAAAAGCGAAGACATCAGACAGTTTGGGTTGGCGCGAAAAGCACGGGAGAAATAAAACGCAAGACATTTCGCAAATGTCTTTGCCGAATTCGGAGGGTCGCGCTGCAAGTTGGTCAGATAGTTGTGAGGGGCCATCGAGCCATCGGCTTGGCGTGGCGGAGGCCGATTCATCCACACGGCCGCATCCGCGATAATCATAGGCTCATCAACCCGAATCAGCTTCATCTCGGCGTCGATGAAGCGGCCGTAATCGAGAGAGAGACCAGATCTATTTTATCAGGGCACACGTCGGCGGGTGGCGGCCACCATGAGAGGGAGTGGAAAAGTACGTCTTGAATAAGATATTTTGATTCGGGAGCGATGCAGATCTGATACATTTCCTGTGTACATAACAAACGGTCTGACGTCGACTGATCCTTTCTCTTCAAAAACGTAATCAATTCTTTGGCACCGAGAAAATCGCCGAAAGTGAAGCTGGAAAAGTCGAAGCGGTTATCCATTTCTCTGGGGGCTCTATTAGTCCACCTCGCAACAGGATCGTGAAATACCTGCCCAAGTATTGCTGAAGAGTGGTGGTCATGAACTTCAATACAAAATCTTGAACATCGACTTGTTTCGAAGATATCAAGCAAAGAGCGAATCGCAGATCCGATGTTTCAAGCTCCAATCTCTCTGTGGAAGGGAAGAGATTTGAGAAAACAGATCTCGTACGACTAGAGAAGACTTGCCGTCCTCCAAAAGCCTTGAGATTAGAAGCAGGTGACCCCAGGAAAGTTTCGGGGGTCCATCACGAATGAGGGGAAGCATTTTGGATAATAGGTCTGCGCGTACTGGATAATGTCGTGTGAGAACGGATGCTGAAACATAGGGAATAAACTCTACATGTCTTGTCCTTCGCGAGACAGGCCATCAGCGCCACAGCATCTTTGCGAGTGTTCCGGTTTCAAGCAGAGTTAAAAGATGGGGCATAGTCAACTTGATTCGGTCCGGCAATTTGTCGGCTAACAGAGTAAGAGCCATCGTAAACATTAGCAGTGAATCGGAAGTTGCACACAACCTTCAAGTTCCTGAGCGACTTTAAAAAGCACCGAGAGACCCGCAACGCGGACCTCGGGGTCGCGATTGTAAAGGACGGGAATAATTTCAGGAAGTTCCTTTTTTATTACAGATCCGAATTGCTCTGTGAGATTTCATCAATGTATTGCAAGGGCGAAGCTGAAATATAGGAAGTTACGATATTTGGCAAGTTTCAAGAAATTGCCAAGGACTTCAAGTAGGATTTGCGTGTCGCTTTTTTTGTTTGACAATAACGCGGTCAACTTGGATACAACGGGTGCCAGGCTTTCACGAAATTTAGCTGAAATTTCCCTCAGCTAGAAAACTTTTTCAAAAGAAGTATGTCCCAACCGTTGTCGGCCAATTTTGAAAGTGTGCGAAGACCGGAAAGCTGGATGCTCCGGCTTTGGTCTTTCACAGCAGCGATGATAGGAGGTACGACACTGGCAAATTGGGTATCTTCCGGGAGCCAATCTAAACATGGTCCGATACGGGTAAGGGTGAACAAGTTATTGTTTGAACCGTGTGGAACACACCGTAGTCAGCGAGTTTGGCCAATTTCTCCAATGCCGCCACGTAAATGTTTGGATCGGTGTTTTTCGGTCGTGCATTTTCCAATTCACCGAATGTTTTGCCCCATACACCTTGAATAGCGACATTCAATTTGGCCTTGTCTTGGAGCTCCATCTGTGATTCGTCCAAGGATGCTGAAAATGTGCCATTAGTATAGAAGCACGGAAATGATTATTCACGGACCAGTCACGCGAATTGCAGAAATGCGAACATCTTCCTCCGGATCCTCTAGTAAAGCAAGAATCAGAGGAATATTGTTAGAAATCTCGGCCGCGGGGGTTCCTGTCAGAATCTTAGTAGCGAAGTGATTGAACGGTTTGATGATAGCTCACCTTGCTTGATCAAATCCGACAACACATTCAGCCCAGAAACGCGAACACGCCAGTCGACATGTATAAATGCTGAAGCCAGGAATGTTAAAATGGCGTTGTGAACTGGCGTCCCTAATAAGAGTCCTTAGATCATGTCGCCTGAAATAAAGCATGTCAACCTTGGCTAGCAAGCCCCAAAACCACTTGAGCTGCGGCAGTCCGGCAATCTTCTTCTTTAGTATCCGTGAAAACTGAAGAAATGATAGGGATAGCATCCATAACTGCTTCAAAACACACGGCTGGCGGTGATTCATTTCAGCTAATACGCAAACCGATAATATTCTGGTTCTTACTTCTTTTAATGGAGGCTGATACGGTATAAAGGATGGCGGTGCACTTTTTGTGGTCCAAGTCTTCGGATTTGAGCAGTTGGATCAGTTGAGGTAGGTCCAGAGGGGAATTGACATCTAAGAGGTTCTTCAGTGACTGACCCCCAACGAGATCCGAGTGTTACTGTGTAGAACAAGCGCCGAAATTGTCTCCAGTGCAGCAATGCACACCTCGTTGTCATCCGATAGTAACTGGATGAGCTTTGAATGTAGATCCGCGGGTAGATCAAGAGAGGGGTCTGAAAAATTGTAGGTGTTGTGAATGGTCAATTTGATACGGCATGGTTACCGAGTTCGATGACTTTCGGAAGAAGTCGAAGGGCTCCAATTCTGACATGCTTGAAAGGGTCCGTCATGAGACCCACTATGGTTGATATCTCGGCCGCCTGTAATGCGCCGCGAATTGAAATACGATACGTATCTGAACTGGGCATCAGCATTAACGACGGAAAGAGGAATATGCTCAACCTTGTTGAATAAGGTTCAACAACATATCTAGAACCTCAAACCGAACATCGTCATCAGTATCTTTAAGGCGGTCTACAATCTTCGGAAAGAAGCTGTTTATGATTTCACCGAATGCGTCTATTTTTTTTTTTAAAATCGGTGGCAGAAACAAAGACATCCGTGGGACAACCACTGACCATTTTCTGCCAATTTTGCCAATGTTTTAATCACATGTTGGCGTGCAAGCCATTCAGAATCCTGCAAGGCCGACAGTATATTAGGAGCGGCCTCAGTGACGGCAAGTCGGAATGCCTCTGACATTTGTGTCGGTATAAGCATGCGAGTAAAATACTGAGGCGCACCCAGTTGAGAAAATTGGATAAATGTGTCAAGTGCTGAAATTCGCACACTATCCTCAGGATCCTGCAAGTATGCTGCAAGTTTGGTGGCTGCACTGTTGATTGTGTCGCGCAATGTTTCTTTCTAAAGGTGAGTGACGCTCGGGAGGGTAGTCATGGCTGACTCACCGTCTTGAGCCAGTGCCGCCCATATCTCTAAGGCAGTAACCCTTTTGTGCACGTCGTTTCGATTTAAATCATCAAGGAGAGTTGGCAATGCCGTATTCATTACGTCCCGAAACTTATCTGGTTACGGATTGCAACATTAGAATTCCGTACAGATCAAATTGAACAAACCTTGTTTAGCCAGGTCAAATAATATCTGAAGCACTGCAGCGCGAACTTCCTCTTCCGAACTAGAATCAGACAGTAGATTCACGAGGGTTGGCACAAGCTTGACAGGGTCCAGGGATGTTTCTTGTCCAAAATATATATCAGTTGAAATTGTATCCATCAAGCATATTTCAAACCTTTGATGACAGGTATGTTGAGAAACTGAACTCCAGCCATCCGAACACTGTTCTCGTCGTCCTGTAACACATCGATTATATCAATCACAACTTCGTCTACCGCCGTCTTCAGCTCTGAATTGAAGTTGAATCGTCACATATTTGACCGACAAGGTGTTGCAAACCTGCTCGCCCGAGGGTCCACATTAGCTTCAAGAATGCCACACGAGCAGGCCAGCTCTTGTCTTTGGCCCCCAGCATATAGTATCCGGACATTTGGGTATCTATTATGCTGCAGAATGTCTCTAATGATAATGATGGTCAGGATTTGCGCCAGTACATAGTAAATGTGAACCTTGAGTTCCAAGGTCGGAGAGTGTTTGGAGGGCCTTGATGCGGAATATGGCATCGTACTCCTCCACGGCACCGATCCCATCGTTTTGCGAGCTGCCGCCACCAGTACTGGGAGAGAACCGGCGACAACTTGACGGAACTCAGCTAAAACGATTTCGCCGCATCAATGTATGGGCAACATCCAATTGCAGATGCCCTTACTGCGTTTGGAAATTACTGGGATAATATCAAATGTAGCCATACGGACATCTGCTTGCGGGTCGGATAAGAAAGGGGCTTGAAAAATGTTCTGAACGGCCTCCACAAAAGCCACCGAAGTTTTACAGAATTTTTCTACGGGTGAGGAGAGTCTGAAAACGCAACTGGCAGAGCAGACTTCGATTGGAACGAACCTGTGGTGGCCAGACAGCGGACAGTGTTCAGTATCGCAACCCGTGTCTCCTCATCTGTGCTGTTTTTCAAGAGTGTGACTACGTCGGCCATCGTAGCGTCGATGGCTGGATGAAATTCGACTGCGCGCCAAGATTAGATACGATTCGTACACATGGGGATGACACAACGCTACCTTTGGTGACCAGGTCTGAAATAATGCCAATGACAGAAAGGCGGATATCTTCGGAGTCCGATGTCAGTAGAGACGAGATTATCTCAGGCACAGTTTTAGAGACAGTGGCATGGACCCGTTCGCGAAATGTGCCTTGGCAGCAATATAAATGGACCACAGAATGACAGAAAATTGGATTTTGACGAACTATCATCGATGAATTTGAGCAATGTCCGCAATCCCGCAACTTGAAGTTCTTCAGCCCGGTCTGAAAGACAATCGAGAATTTCCTGGGTAGGGAGATCGATTCTTTCATGGCTGAGATCTAGACATCGGAGTCTCAAGTATGTGTGATTTTATTTGAGCTAGGAACTCACTGTCCGCCAGGCTTTCTAGAACCTGAAGCCCCGCTACCCGAACACGCCAGTTCTCGTGGACCAACGAATCTTTAATCACTGATATTTTGGGATATATTGCAAGTTTGACTCCTACCGACTGTCGGCTTCAGAGAATCAAAGAAATTGGTGATGCGCACCTTTTTTTGCGGCAATGGACAATATTTTGAGGACACCAGCACTTACATCGGTGTCGCCGTTGGACAGCAGTGAGATAATGCGGGAAATAATGTCAGTATCCGAACCGACAAAGATTTCTGTAACATGTCAAACAATGAGGAATATATCGACTACGTACACACCGTTCTCAGCGAACACAGCAAACGTGCGGAGGGAAACTTCCTGGACCGTCCAGCTCCAGTCTTCCAGTAGAGGCAAGATACTCCGAACAGCAGCCTTTATCTTGCTATGAAATAGGCCTGCAGAGAATGGTTAATCCTGGTGGCAAGCGATGCACACAATACGAACCCTTGGAAACAAGCCCTGCCAATGTGTCTAGGACTTGAGCACGCACATCGCTGTCCCCATTTGAAAGATGACCCAGAATTTCATTTACTGTCGTGTCATTGACTATTCCAGAAAAAGACTCTGAAAGACGCGGTGAGTACTATGACATAACACGCTTCAATCGTGACTAACCGGTCTGCGCAAGAGTAGATATTGTCTGTAGCATGGCAATTTGTGTCCGCCAGGAGGCACTGTTCAACGTTGCTAAGATCTGCGCCACAACATTGCTGAGTACGTCTTTAAATACGGCAGCTGAAGAAAGATTGACTGAGCAAAGAATACGATGTTCATTTTATTCTGACCTTGTTGAATTTGGGCAATTGCTGCACAGGTACCAAGAGCAGAGACCCGTACATCTTCATCTTCATCTGTGAACATCTCAGTGATTTTGGGGATGGCTTTCTTGATCATAGGAAAGTAGGTATCTGGATTAAGTTTGTTTCAGCTGGGACGGCAGTGAAGAAAGCGATAAAATACCTCTCCTGAGTCCAAGAGAAATGGTCTGAAGAGCTGCCTCCCGAACATCTTCGTTAGCGTCGGACAGCCAACTAAGTATATCGTTGAAAGCATTGGTTATTGCGGCGACATATAGATCATCGTCTGAGCGGGGATCAACATTGAGGAGCGCGCTGCAATTTTGGACTCACTTGTCTCGATGAACTTTCCAAGCGCCTGCAGCCCATTCCTACGCATATACCACGTCTCCGCCTTGAAATTATCAGTGACGATCGCTGGAATGTTGCGGTTGATTGCAGCTTTGAGCTCATCTGTGGGGAGTTGATATCTCCGCGCGCCCAAACCGCAGATCAAATATACGAACCTTTTCTCGCGATTTCCGCTAAAAACACAACCACAGCTTCGCGCACACTCGTGTCGTCATCAGCCACAAGTGTAATGATGGCTGGCATATTGTCGTTAATGTGCTGAAACCAACCATGCCTGGCGAGCCTTGCAATGTTCGAATGACGGCGAGCTGGACATCTTCGTCTGGGAATTCCACACAGGTCATGATGCCTGGCACGGCTTTTTTGACGATCGCAGCAGGGATTTGGCTGAGTCTCGGTCAGGGATTTAGGTAGAGCCACTGGGAATATCGTCGCACCCGTCTTGATGAGCTCCGTTAGCGTCTGAAGTCCAGCAACCCGCACGCGCCAGTCAAAGCTCTCAAGGTCTCTGATGAATCTTCTGATATGCGATTTATTACCTGCGTTTCTATAACGGGATTAAACAGTAACCAACCTCATCGAAAGTGAATGTTACCCTCGCCCATTTGATCCGACAACCTTAGTGCAGTACTACGTACTTGCCCTTCCGGATGGGACAGAAGACCGATTACTTTCGGAAACATCCCTTTAATTGCGCCACGAAATTTATCTATAGATGCATCAGTTCTTTGCACACGAGTCACATGAGAACGATTAAAAGGACTTTTGTCGTTCTTAAAGGTGGTACTGACCATTCTGCGCGAGAGATGATAACACCTGGAACCCGCCATGTTTCCTTCTTCTAATAATCGGATCGCTCTGGTACACATCGAAATCTTCCAATGTTCCTCTGAAATTGTTTAGGTCGAAGCGAGTTGATGTGATATGTGGACCACTCACCCAAGTGTTTAAAAAACGATTTGATCGGTGGATCCGGCTCTTGTTGTCTCCGAGTAATACGAAGATCATCGTCTCCACTGGTCGGGGGAGCGACCGGGATTTCATTAGAGAAACGACTTGATCCAATGTAAACGGCCAGCATGCGTGCACAGTCCTGACGCAGATAGTCGGAATGAGCACCCCTACCAAGGCCTCGAATAGCGGCACGGAAGACAGCAAGTGCAAAATCTGGCTCCAGGCTATCAACCAGAGCGTTCCAGTTCGTGGGCTGGATGTTTCCATCGCTGCGCCTGTTCACGAGGAGGTGGACACGGACTGCGAAAGCCAATGCTCGGCATGCTGGAGGCAGCGCGTCGAGACTTAACAAGGCACCACCTGGATTGAGAAGAGGTAAAAATGCGAACACGATCTTATCCCGGGTCTTGTCCTCCGATTTTCTTCCATCCACCATCCACATGATCATATGAAGGTAGTCTTTCATCCGTTCGACATCGGCGAGATTCCATCCAGCGGGAAGATGAGCCATGTCTTCCAGTCGGTTACATAGTTCAGCAGGGAGTCCGAATTCGAGTAGTCGCTGGCGACGTTGGACCGGACTCGGTGAGGAGAGGTGGGCGTGTCTTTGGCGGTAAGCTCTATAACTGCCGCGTGAATGCTTTCATTGTTGGAGGAGTTTTTCAATATTGCCCAACAAATGCCTTGCCGAACATGATCATCGGGCGGCGTTTCGACAAGATTTTGGAAGGTGGATCGAATAGACCTCCCTGCATCGATAGTACGTTCTGTCGCGCCGATCCAGCCGCCGATAGCACGGTCTTTGGCGCCGATCAAGGCATCAATAGGTTTATTCTTCGCGCCTTTCACCATCTGATTCCGCGGCGTCGGTACATCATCAGAGATGAAGATGTTTTGGTTATGCCGGTTCAAATCAGAGAACGGAGTCCGAAAAGGGGTTGTCGGAGAGAACCAGGGCAGCACAGTGATGCCAATATAGAGCATACCAGTCGCGCCAACCAGAGAGAGAATAGTCCATCCGATACTTTTACGATCCACCACGGCTTGCACTGCGAGGCCAGCGAGGAACAGAAAAAGCGCCAGCTGTATGAGAACAGTAATGTAGGCCACAGCCCCATGAAGATTCCACCTTTCCGCTTTGTCATCGTGGATCCAGCGCTCTTTCGCCCCTGTGAAGCCCTTGGTCGGAACCAAACTGAACTTTACAATCCACGTTTGAGCCAGTACAGCGGCGAGAGCGCTGATCAAGGTGAACGTCAGGCTAGAGTACCAGAGGAAATTGATTGTCACGGTGGTTCTCGCTGGATCTGGCTGCAATCCCGCTCGACTGTCGATCACGAACGACGAGACGACACCGGCGAAAAGACCCGCCTACATATCGCCGTTACAAGTTACAATGAGCATTGGGTTCGTTGGGACGAATGTGAGGGCTCACAAAAAGTAGAAAAGCACCGAGGCTTCCGTTCCACAAGTCTGCCTTTGCCTTGGCTCTTTCATTGGCTTCTTCGAGATATAAAGACCACAAGTCGTTCGATGCCTCTGGAATCTTGACGGCACCTGAGCCGGCTTTGGGTTTGTCGTCCTACTTGAATGTCAGAATATTTGGGATGAGATATAGTCTATGAATGTCACAGGAATGTTGGCAGGCATCGAGGAAATAAGGGGAATCGTTTGATGCTCGACATGCGATCCCATGGCATATTTATCTCAGGAACCGGCGCCTACCAAGGCGCTGATGTGACTAGCGTCAATCCTGACAGTCAGAACTTTTACTTACCTGTTACAGATATATTCGGCGTTTCCGATCTGAGATCTGAGCGACGAAGCATAGCGAATTCCTGGTCCAAAAACGACGGAGAGAAGGATCCCATCATCGTATGAGGTTTACCGAGGAGCGTTTGCGGCGACGGACCGGGCTTGCGAATACTTGGATGGTTAGTACTTCGAGATTCCTTGAGGCTTGGAATATTTCACTTGTTTCCAACTTCCCGGATATATGTCGTGAGCGGAATAGCTATTAATAAGTTCGGAGAACAGCGGACATAGCAGAAAATCAACCTAAATTGGGAAAACCGCCCTGCGGCTAACTGCACGGCATGCACTGGCGCTAATAGAGGCGACGCCCAGTATCAACGTTTCAAACCGCTCCACGCTGCGGCCACAGCCGTGCGACGACGGTGAAGACATTGAGAGAGAGATACCGACCGTGGTCCGGCGGAGCAGCAGGCCGGACAAAAATGGCGCAAGGGATTTGAATTTACAGCGCTTGCCACAAGCGTGTCGGCGCCGCAGTCGAGACGAAGAAGTGACGTATATCTTGCGAAGGCTAAGAAATTTTAATACCTGTTAGAATCCACCCAAGACACCAATCAAAGCACGGTGGGAGTCAGCTAAATGGTTCACGAAAACGTTCATAACCCCCCTGAATGGATCAGAATAAAGTCAGCGGAGTCGGGAGAAAAATAATACTTTTAACTACTGACTCGCCCAACGCGGAATGGAACGGAAGTGAGATGCGTATACCACTATGGCTTATTCAGGCGCTTTCGTTACGCTAAACAAGTGCAGAATACATGAGCCGCGCTGGGAGGGGAAAAAGCTCCGACAAGATCTCACGTTTTTGGAACTTCCGGCTTTCCCCCTGCAAAAATTGAGAGGGAGTGAGATCCGTACTCCACGAGGAATTACAAGCTCTGGTTACGACGGAAAAATGCTGTGAAGTATCAGATCACATCGGCGCCACGTAGTAAGCGAGCCCAAGGCTGTTGGGCCTGGAAGCGACGAAGATAACACCGGTTGATCAAAGGAAGAATTTTGGTTCGGAGAGGGGCAGAACACCACCGAATGAAGTACAAGACGTTGCCGAGGTGTGGAGTGTATGATTCTTCGCATTAAAGTTGATGATTGAGGCAGTTCAACACAGTAGCGGAGAGCCCGCAGAGAGCGCGTGTCTTGAAGATAGGTAGTGCTAGACAAGTGCAAGAACTTATTTTGGCAGGAAAGAGAAATCAAGGCTGGCCGCTAGCCCAGTGTAAGTTTCCTTCCGTGAAATTTCAGGGTGTGCGGGAACAACGCAAGCAGCATGATGTGGTGGCAAACAGAAAATAATGAATTCCTTACGTAATTAAATCACACGGTTTGTTTACCGCAATTGTTTGATGTTACCTATGTCATCTAATCCTAATATGCACGTATTTTCTCAGGTTGATTCTTCTCATTGTACGACCGCTCGGTTTGCGGCAGGCCTGGGGCCGCGCTCAACTCACTCGCCATATGTCCGTCTTCGCAACAGCCCGCGATCGTGTGGCCGAAATTGACGCAGAAATAATACGACTACAAAAAGAGAGAGAGCCACTTAAGGACCGCCTCGAGTCCTACAAATACCCAGTCCTGACTCTACCCAACGAAATCATATCGGGGTTCTTCGTCCACGTTATTCCACCTTATCCCCTGCGCGCGCCGACCACTGGACCTTTTTCTCCGACCGCACTTGGCCAGATCTGCCACAAATGGCGTGACATCGCCCTGTCGACGCCCGTGCTTTGGAGCTCGCTTTCCATCACTTTGGAATACCGAACGCTCAAAAAGAAGTTCATGTTCTTAGAAACATGGCTGAGTCGTTCTCGCTCGCACCCCGTCTCGATTTCGTTAATCGACCGAGAACAGGTCGGGCTCGCCGAGATCAACCGCTTCCTACAGGCCATCTGTCTCCATGCTTCGCACCTGGAATATCTCGAGCTCCGGTTGCCCCTGGGGGACTCCAATCTCCCATTGCTGCAGCAGCCGATGCCCCTGCTCTCCAGCCTCGAACTATCCTGCGAGCGGGTCGACACTGAGGCACCCGTGCCAGTGTTCCAGGCCGCGCCCCGCCTACGCAAAATCGACATTCACAGATTCACACCCAATCTCGTCTTCCCGTGGAGCCAAATGAGCACCTTCACGTGCGACTACATCGCCTACAGTGACCTCGCGCCGCTCTTGGGCCTCGCCGCTGAAAACCTCGTGCATTGCTACGTGAAGCATATGCGGTTGGGCTCCTCCCCGACGCTGATAACCCCACTCCTTGCTTTAGAGTCCTTGATTTTCTCGGGGAATTTTGTGCCCGCCTATCCCTTTTTTTCCTCAACGGGCTGCTGAGCACGATGACGCTGCCGGCTCTCCGCCGGCTTCACATTCCTGAAGAGTACCTCGGGGCACAGCCGATTCACAAACTCGTGGCGTTCATTGAAAAGTCGGGGTGTAGCCTGCAGGAGTTGCGCATCATCGACCCGCGCCTCCAGAGGGACATTTATCGGAAGGCGTTTGCGTCAATTCCGTTGCTTGAGTTCGTTTTTGAGGATGTAGATGAGCAATTTGAACACATGGTGGAGGATGAAGATGCTGACGAAGACGAAGATAATGACGAGGACGATGATGGGGATGGCGACGGAAGTTCCGATGAAAATGAAGACGAGTATGGGGAACAAGGCGAAGATAATAGTTCAGATGGGGACGAGGAACGCAGTGATGATGACTGAATGGATTGTATATTACTCCCTTCAACCTATTAAACCCTTTTTGTGCACACTGTTCAATTCTTTGTTCCTTCCCGTGACGCTGCATCCTCAAACCATCTGTATGCAGGATTATTTTGCCCAGACAAACCCAACCGATAATTATACTTACTTCAATGGCCCAACGAAAATTCTGAGGTTCCCGCATGGCGGCGCGTCTCGTGAAGTTGGAGGAATGAATGAGTGAAAGTCCATATTACTTCTAAGAGGCCAAAGGGCCCTATTACAGTTAACTTCTATTATAATCACGATACAGCGGCGGCAGCTCCTCAGGATGTCGGATACGCACGCCGGCGTCCGTGTGGACCCGCGGGGAGGGCGCCTCCGTCACCGTGGTGGGTGTCATGGGTGAGTTGAGGACAAGCCGGCGGGACTTAGGATTAGGAATATCCACGGTTATTTCCAGCGCGGCGCCAGGTAGGCCGATGTCGTCGTCACGCGTACCAGCACTGAACGAGTCCTCCCGCGCCATTTCCCGCATGCTAGCGCCTGCCTTGTAAGCTGCGATAGCAATTGACCGCGGTCAGAAAATACCTGTGCCTTGTATATGTTGAAAAATAACGTACATAAGCCGCGACGTCCTGGAGCCAGGAATTTCGGAGCAGCCGCGGGCGCGTTTGGCGCTTGGCGTTCAGGATCGGGATACGGATTCGCGAGACGCTGCATAGTTCTCCGGTGTACCCTCCAGAAAACCGCGAGCCCGATCAAGAGTATGCTGGCGACGGCACATATGATTCCAACCGCAGCACCGACGGGGAACGCTGGTCTTGAACTTCCGGAGGACGCGGCAACAGGGCTCACCGCTGTTGCCGGAGGACTAGTTGCGGAATTCGATGTGGATGTTGATGTGCTAGTTGGTGTGTTAACTGAAGTCAACGACGTGCTGGACGTATTAGAAGTGGGCTCTGGAATGTTTGGGGCTGGTGTAACGGCGCAATCGGGCGACCCAGGCCCCACTTGCATCACACTCGCTGTTCGAGAAGTTAGATTCTATTTCTCGGCGTCGTGAGTGAGTTCTGACATTGAAATACCGTAAACGGGTCTGCGAGCGTGTTGTACGCAAAGCTGAAATTCTGGCCTGGAAAAATAAAATAAATCAAGCCGCCCCTCCTTGAGAGAACAAGGCGTGTACCTATGGGAAGGGCGACCTGAAAGATCGTGAACGAGCCGTTCTGAACGCCCAGGTCAAATAAATTGGTAATGGTTATCGAGTCGTCGGGTTGGACATGCAGGTGCTAAAAGAGGTCAGTCCCAAACCCGTAATCAAGACGCCCAAAGCAATTTCGAAAGCTTACAATTGGAGGCTGCCCAGATGATAATTCAATTAGCGAAAGTACCGAGTGTGAAAGGAAGCCGCACAGTCTGTGACCACAAAGCCGTTAGCGTGGTGCATTGCGGCACGATCGTCTCCTGGGGAAGGACGTCCAGGTCCTTCGCGCGCGCGGTGCGGAGCCCATAAAGAAGAAGTAAGAGCACCAGTGCCAGCCGAGAACCCATAATCGCGTTAGATTAGCCGAAAATAAAGAGTATGAGGGAAAGTGCTCGGGCGCCAGCCACGAATTCGTAGTCGAGGATGGGTGAAGGTGCACAAGCCGTAATTCGGGGGAAACGAGGTTTGTATGGGAGTCGTATTTGCTTCATTCGGCTAGTTGGAATTGTATGAAGTGGACCAGTATGGAACGGTTTTGTGTCAATCGTTAGCTGATGGTGATCAGGGTGTTTATCCTATTGGCCTGAAGCAAGACATACCATATCATGCCACATAATGATGTGCAGTGGCGCGACGTCCTTATTGAATGTCGTTCGAGGTTGCTCTGATCGACATTTGGCCATGGCTATTAATATGGCGGACGACTCGGCCCAGTAATTAGTGGAGCAATGTAAGGTAACTGGAGACAACAGACGCGTATCTTCGGGCCTAGTCGGGTGCCATGGGATTTATGAGATCAAGAGTTTGGGGTTTTGGCATGTAGCCTTGATTGTAGCCAAGTATCCGTATCCGTCGGCATCGAGTTTTGGGTTTTGGGGTAAGCTCTCGGTGGTCAGAGTCGCTGTGGCCTCCGGGGGCTTCAGGGCGAGTCGGAACCTCGATATGCCACAAGATGCGGGCCACCACGGCGAACCGGGATCTGAATCAAGATGAATAGTAAATACAGTCGTACAACGAGAATCAGTTGGATAAATCCCAAAATAATCTGCTCCGTTACATGAAATTCTGAGGAGCGAGCGGTACGAACGGGGCTGAACCGAACGAACTTGCAATTGGGAAGGAGATCTTAAAGGCAAAGGGCAATTTGAGTGACACGTGACTGCGCCCGGTTTCTCGCGGTCCCAAAATAGACGCCCGTCGCGTCGCGTCCTTATTCGGTTTCCTCTCACTCCTCTTTCATACCCCAGACTTTTTCCCCAGATATATAACGATATAACGCGTACCCCAGGCTCCGTTGGGCACGGTCACTCCCTCCTCATCATTCATTTTGAGTATTTAGATGCTCTCCGAAATCTTCGAGAATCGACCTCCCAGTGCCTCTCAGTGCCCATCTTCGGTCCGTCTGGCTCCTCATACAAGCCTGGTATCTAAACGCGTACGGAATTAATGTCCAGCTCAAATTATCGTTTTTCGGAGGTTTTATTTGCAAAAAAAAAACCTTTCACAGCCAAAACTCGATGATCTTCTCCGACCCGGAACCCTACAACTCATTTTTGAAGCGTGTTCGGATCTGACCTCCATCCATCCCAATACCTCTGGTCCTCGCAAATTATATCTCCACCGCTCCTGGTCAATGGCAAGGCTGGCGGTCACGGTGAAAATATTGCGGAAGTGACGACTCGACGAGTCGGGACATGCCGCCCAATAGCAATAAAAGCAGCATAAAATCCTCGACATTCTTCCTTCCAAAGCTTGTCAGAGCTGGCCTTCCATATTGCTGTTTTATCGCTTGAAAACCTTGTGACGACGATCGCGTTCGTGGCTGTGCATCTCGCTGTCTCCTTTAACCAACCTTTAACTCACTCTCGTTGCAATGGCGCAAACCCAGGACACAGAATGGAAAGCTCAAATGTCGGAAATGTACCGAGTGGACACTATACACAACGTCCATCCTCCCAAAGAAATCCAGCCTCGCCTCAGCCCAGAAATTAACCAGTTCATCGAAGATCAGGGAGAGGTACGACATACACATCGCGAAGGACAGTCCTACGCTGATCCTTCTCGAATAGTCCGTGAATGAATTGCTCGAGCTCCCCGTTGTGTCCCCACCGCCCATAGACGACTCCTTCCCGCTCACTCACTATTTCATTTCGTGTGTGCGCCCCTCCCCGCGTTTCTTCCATTGTCTGACTCCTGCACCCGTCCAGATCCTCGCACAACACCTACCTGCTCTCGCGGCAACTCCTCGGCCGCGCCTCCGCTGCATGCTACGAGCACGTTCTGTCTCGCAACGCGCGCTGCGTCGAGATCGACGTCTGGCCGTCCAAGAAGGGGCTCGTCGTCACACACGGGTACACCTTCAGCAAGTCCGTCACCTTCCAGAGCGTGTGCGTCGCCATCGGCGACGCGATTAAGCCGGACGACTGGCCCGTGATGGTCAGCCTCGAGTGCCACGTCGACGTCGCCGGCCAGCAGGAGCTCGTGCGCATCTTGAAGGAGGCTTGGGGCAGCAAGCTCGTGCACCAGAAGCTCGAGGACGTCGACGATGCGACGGCTTCGCCGCGCGATTTTAGGGGCCGGATCCTGCTTATGGTGCGGCCCGTCGATCTTTAGAGCAAGAGTAAGACTGATTGCATTAGGTCGAATACTACGCAGCCCCAGTGCAAGGCACCGGCGCTGACAACGGCGACGGCGACGACGATGCAAGCTCCGATTCTGAGGGGGACGAGGAAGTGGACGGTGATGCCATAATCAGGGTGGGCAAAGCGGAGAAAGCTAAGATCTCGGACGAGCTCGCCGCGCTCGGCTTCTATGTACGCAGCATGAAGCCTGCCAAGGGCTGGTTCGCCGAAAGTAGGTTCCCCTTCTCTCCCCCCTTCATCCCGTCATCTCTGAGAATTATCCTAGCGATCGCCGATCCCCTGCACGTCCTCATCAACATCTCCGAGTCTGCCTGTGGCGCGCTCCTCCCACACGCACTCGACCAGCTCATTACCCACAGCCAGTCGCACCTCCGGCGCATCTTCCCCAAGGCACGCGCATCCGCTCAGGTGTGTGCGCGGCTCTCCCCGTCCTCACACGACTACAAAGTCGAATTGAGGCACAAGAGTATCTAAAGTCGGCTCACGAAACTTGCAGGCAACATGGACCCCCTGCGCTTCTGGCGCGCGGGTGCACACATCGCAGCGCTCAACTGGCAGCGCTATGACGCGGGCATGCAGCTCAACGAGGGCCTGTTCGTCGGGAGCGAGGGCTGGGTGCTCAAGCCCGCGTATCTGCGCGGGGAGGGCGATGCAAGTCGGGACGGGTGAAGCTTGCGGGGAGGTGGTGGGCATCAGCGCGCTGCCGCCCCCGAACGGGCGCGCGGACAAGTCGTTCTCCGCGTACGTGAACGCGGAGCTCCTCCACGCGCAGCAGGACCAGAAGTGGCACTCCAAGACGGTGAAGACGCAGGATGTGCCTGGGGCCGGCGCAGACGTCATGTGGAACGAGCGCTTTGAGTGGGAGTACGAGAGGGACGAGATGGCGTTCTTGAAGTCTGTGTCCCTTCCCTCTTTTTCTTTCTTTCTCTTTGAATACTGGAATGCTGATGCTCACCCGCACAGACTGACCATCATGGAAAGCGAGTTCGGGCGGGACGACACGATCGTCGTGTTTTGTGCGCGTGTGGACCATTTGCAGCAGGTGCATATCTCACTTGATTCTTCCCTCCTCCCTACCGGTGTATCTGACGACACTTGTGCTTTGTAGGGCCTACGCCTCGTGCGGATGTTCGACACGAACGGAAAGAACTCGGGCGCGACGCTGCTCGTTCGGTTTTCCGTGTCCCGAGTCGACTAGACTGTAAAGCATGGATTCTTAACAAGTTTAATTGGATAACAGCATAACGGTATGTATAGGGTATTTTATGTAATTTACGCGGTGTACACTAGTGATAGAAAGTATCAGTATAATGTACCTAGCCCTCCTTCTACATCGTACAGGATAAAACAAGAAAAAGAGGCGGAGAGTGCAAGGATCACATAATCTCAGCCAGCTGTCCCCCCGCCGCGCGCTCGATCCCCTTCATCATCTTCTCGAGCTTGCTTGCCGCGTCCACACGGCGCTTGTTCGCTCGCGCCCTGCCCGCGGCATTGCTCTCAGTGTCGAATTCACCTCAGATCGCAAATCCTCTCTTTCTTCGACGCCCTCGCTGGGTTCAGTCAAGTGGAAGTGGAGGAAGAGGATCGAGAGAAGACCGGGTTCCGCTCGCATCGTGGACTATGGCAATTCCGTCGAAAGCCGTTTGGATTGAGAAATGGGCCGTCCATATTCCAGCGCATCATGCAAGGAGTGTCGGAAAAAAGATTGATGCTTGAGCCTTATACTGTAATCCTATTATAAGGCCGTTATAAGGCCTTGGAAGGGAAGGTGTCCCTTCATGAGAAATAGTTTGCAGAGATACAAGGGGTCGCAAGATTAAAGATTGTTTACAAGGCCTTACTTGGTTTTTGAGATTTTTCCGACAAGTACTACTGGCGCCTTATCAACCTTGCCGCAACCACAGATGTTGGTCAAGAACAAAGAATTTGGCGGTTTGATGCCGGTGCGGTCCGGCGACCCAGACGCGTCGAAAACACGTCTCAGCACGCGTCTTTCTCAAAATGATCCATGATTTAAAATCCTCAGGATATGCGCGTCAGGATTCGCACAGAACAGCGATGTGTGGTTTTAAAATCAACGCCGACGATAACCATTCTTGTTTCCGTCTATCTATTCTATGGGTCTGTTTTCGTTATAGGTCGTCTACATCGTACCTCCGATAACGCCTATCCCCGTCGTCGGGTATCCCAAAGTACACAATAAAGCAATATCCGACCGACGCGATCCAACTATCCATTGAATCTAAATCGTCCTCTGCCAGATTAGGTGCATTCCTCATCTCCTCCAGGGCCATCCAGTATTCCTCCATTGCCGGCGCGTATATCTGCTCCGCCGCCTCCCAAGGCTCAGGGAGCAACCGCGGAGCGAGACTACGCTGCAGCCATGCTAGGAGGACGTCGGGAACTCGCAACAGCGGCCGAAGCACGCGTGCAATGTGTGGCAAGCGCAAGGGGACGTGCGGCGGAAGAAACTCTCCGCGGGGGTGCGCACCGTCCTGGCGATCTAGCAGCGAGATGGGTTAGTGAGGTGACAGCGGGATGAGCAATGTCCCGCACCTAGAGCGCGTACCAGGGCCGCCGTGGGCATACGGACGGTCCAATGTGTTAGAAGAGTGAGGGCGGTGTGTGTTGCCCAACGGGAGAGGAAGTATATCACCAGGACGAGGGGGAAGGATGCCCAGCCCGAGAGCACAGGGAGGATGAAAGAGTTGGGCCATCGCAAGAGGAGGACATTGGTGATGGCTAAGCTGAGGAAAATTACTGCAGGGACACCAGCCGCCGTCGCAAAGATTATAACTGCGATCAGAATGGCGCGGCGAAACATGACCCTGCCATTATCGCGCTCCTGGTAGTGCAGGAAGCGGAAAAGGAGGCCGATAGTGGATGGATCGTGCCTGCGCCAGACCAGGGCGTCCTCGCTGTAGGCGAAGAGAGGACGGAGCACGAAATCAACAACACTCGGGGCGAAACCGGGCACCGGTCTGTACCCAAACGCGACGAAAGGGAACGAGTAGTGGCGAAGGGCAAGGATGTGCACTAAATTACGAGCAAACCATAAACAGTTCGCGCCGGTTAAGCGGTAGCGGGGCCTGCAATCGATGAGGAGTTGGAGGTACCGCGCGAGATCGCATAATCTTAGCGGGGGACCGCGCCATTTGTGGTCGAGAAAATCATTGAATGCGGGCCATACTGGTGGGGGTCGTGAGTTCATGATATCGCCAGTCAGAGGAAACTTGCCTCTGCGACCAGAAAAAACAAAGTAAGGTGCTTTTGGCCATTGGTCTGTTGCAGCAAATAACGGCGCACAATCAGCGCTGAGTAGGGCGCAGAACAGCATGTTATCCTCGATGAATTCTGGATGTGCAATGAACGGATCCCCAAGCGAAATCGTTGCCTTGTCGATGGCGCGAGAGTCCCAGATAGTCCTCCCTGCGCGTTCAAGACGGATTGTGTAAACGCTCGTTTGGTTTGGAATCCGGAGCAAGATGAACTGGTGTTTGAGGCCCCGATTCTCTGCCCACCAGGAAACATCGGTGATAGCGGTGTTGGCTATCGAGGAGGGTAATGTACAGATCCAGTCGCAAAGTTCCTGGGCGGACAGAGTCCCAACCGGCAACCCGCAGTCAACGGGCGCCTCCGCGGAGGATGACGAGGGAGCGGCAAACAACGGGATATCTGCGGTCAGAACATCGCCGAGAGCTATGGAGGGAGCCGCTCGCTGCGAATCTATCCAATCGCTCAGTTCTGAGGTGTCCACAGGCGCAATGTGTACTGGCTCTCCAGCCTGCATGAGCGATGATGGTGGGAGAAGACAAGAAGCTGTGAACGCGTGGTATTCACAACACGCGAATTAAGCGCCCGTCTGTTACAGCGGAGGCTCGAACGAGCTGCGGCTTACGGCGAGGTCCAGCCGCTTGAGCGACGTTGAGGGCCTCGTCGTTTTCGAAACTGGACAGCGCCTCAGGCGTCGGGAGAGCACCAGGAAGATCGCGGACGTCGGCAATGGCAGTCATTGCCGTTAACGGATGGGACCTACGCTGATCCTTCTTGAATAGTCCGCGAATGAATTGCTCGAGATCCCCGTTGTGTCCCCACCGCCCATAGACGACTCCTTCCCGCTCACTCACTATTTCATTTCGTGTGTGCGCCCCTCCCCGCGTTTCCTCCATTGTCTGACTCGTCGGGAGCGAGGGGTGGGTGCTCAAGCCCGCGTATCTGCGCGGGGAGGGCGATGCAAAGTCTGGACGGGTGAAGCTTGCGGCGGAGGTGGTGGGCATCAGCGCGCTGCCGCCCCCGAACGGGCGCGCGGACAAGTCCTTCTCCGCGTACGTGAACGCGGAGCTCCTCCACGCGCAGCAGGACCAGAAGTGGCACTCCAAGACGGTGAAGACGCAGGATGTGCCTGGGGCCGGCGCGGACGCCATGTGGAACGAGCGCTTTGAGTGGGAGTACGAGAGGGACGAGATGGCGTTCTTGAAGTCTGTGTCTCTTCCTTTTCTTTCTCTTTGAATACTGGAATGCTGATGCTCACCCGCACAGACTGACCATCATGGAAAGCGAGTTCGGGCGAGACGACACGATCGTCGTGTTTTGTGCGCGTGTGGACCATTTGCAGCAGGTGCATTGATTCTCCCTCTTCCCTAACGGTGTATCTGACGACACTTGCGCTTTGTAGGGCCTACGCCTCGTGCGGATGTTCGACACGAACGGAAAGAACTCGGGCGCGACGCTGCTCGTTCGGTTTTCCGTGTCCCGAGTCGACTAGACTGGAAAGCATGGATTCTTAACAAGTTTAATTGGATAACAGCATACGGTATGTATAGGGTATTTATGTACTTTACGCGGTGTACACTAGTGATAGAAAGTATCAGTATAATGTACCTAGCCCTCCTTCTACATCGTACAGGATAAAACAAGAAAAAGAGGCGGAGAGAGTAAGGATCACATAATCTCAGCCAGCTGTCCCCCGGCCGCGCGCTCGATCCCCTTCATCATCTTCTCGAGCTTGCTTGCCGCGTCCACACGGCGCTTGTTCGCTCGCGCCTTGCCCGCGGCGTTGCCCTCCTCCTCCTCGTCCCCGTCCTCCTGCCGCTCTTCGCTGACCATAAACTCCGCAACGAACTCCGCCACCGCGCGTTCCCCGACCTCGCTCTGCGCGCGCGCGCCCCAGCGCCACTCATACGTCTGCCCGCCTTCGTCCTCCGCCGCCGACACCCGCGCGCGCTTGCCTTTCGCGCCAGCCTTGCCCTTGTTCCCCTCGCCGCCGACCTGCTGCCGGTCGAGGAAGCCCTGGCGGATGAGCTGCGTGAGGTACGTGTCGAGCGGGAGGCTGCGGTGCGTCGCGGTCGCGGAGAACGCGATCGTGCCCGTCGCCGGGAGGAGCATGCGCTTCAGCGTCGTGCGCAGGTCCTCTGGAAAGTAGGATGATGAATACAGTAGGGTGCAGATAGGGAAGGGACTCACGGTCGCCCATGACGCGCCCGCTGACTAGGATGAGCGCGAGGACGACGTAGAGAACGCCGAGCGCGCCAACGTGGTCTGCGCTGCTCCACGAGATGATGCTCCCGTACGCGCCGAAGCCGCCCTCCTCGTCATCGTCGTCGTCCGACGGCGCTCCGCTGCCTCCTCTTCGAGGATCTCTCACGCGTGCGCGCGGCCTCCTCGATAAGGCGCGCGTTTAGGGTCGAGCGCAGGATGTAGTTTTGGAACCCGCGGCCGCAGCTGCCGGTAGCGTCAGCCAATCAGTCTGGTCTTTGCGACAGGCCGCGACGACGTACATTTCTTCTTGACGCCGGTGGCCTTGCGCGCCTCGTCGAGGTCGTCCTCCTTACCGTTGCCAGCTGCAGCGGTAGCGTCCTTGTCGAGCTCCGCGCGCGAACGCAGCTCGACGAGCTCCATGCCGAGCGTGTTGCGCAGGATGTCCTGCGCCATCGCGAGGACACGTGGGAAGGCGCGGGTGTTGGAACCCAGCACTACATACCCCAGTTTTAATCCTCTGCAACCGTACAAAGACGCGCCGACTTGCCTTTCTTCGAGATCTCGTCGCGGCGCAGTGGCACGCGTTTGTGCTCCGTGAACATGGCCAGCCGGACTAGCGCGTTCGCCGCGCGGTTGAGTGACTACATATGCGCGAGTGAGCCTCTTCAAAAGTCAATTGATGCTTTGAAACAAACGTTTTCGCCCCGCTCGTCGTCTTCGTCGTCGTCCACATCCATGTTTCGGCCGTCTTCTTCCTCTTCTTCCTCTTCCTCCTCTTCCTCCTCTTCCGCGCGCCGTTTCTGCGAGCGCTGGGTCTGACTGGGCTGCGCCTGGGACCCCCGCGCGGGCTTTTGGGAGCGTGTCGTTGCGCGTGCCATTATCGCGATGCTAAACCGAAATCTCAAAAACTTGTCACTGTTGGGGATATAAAAGTCAGAAAATTGATTTACGGAGTGTGAAAGAAATACCCGGGGCCCTGAAACCTCGCAAAGGATAGACCGAGATTCTGGGTGGCGGTAAGAGCAAAGGAGGAGACACGGTGTGACATAATGTCACAATCCTCGTGATCTGTGTGACTCACTAAATCTGCCTTCAACCAACTTTCCCTTTTCCGCTCAGTTAGCGCGGTTCGCACTGTTCGGTGAGCCCCACAACGCAGGCAACTCAAGTTTTCTTTCATTAACCTCTTGGTGTTCTACATATCTTTCTTGTCGCAATCTCGGAGACTGCGAACGAGACAAGAACGAGATTCAAAAATTCTACCCTGTGAGTCGGAGTCGCGGACTTGTTGCAGAAACTAAGAATACAATAGGAAATAGCGCGCCACTCCATGACCGGCTTTAACTTCGACCTGCAAATACCCCGTTTTGTCTCTCTTCATCATGCTGGGTACTTGGGCTTTGGATGATCCTTGAGAGCCCTTTGGACAAGACAGGCAGAAGTGGATCAAAATTCCTGGTTTGTTCGTGCCTTCGCTCATGAGTGGCCGGACTACCCTTTGCTGTGACCAAGACAGTTCTCGACAAACTCGAAGTCGCTTTTACTATGGAGCATCACGTAGTATCTCTCGGTACTGTACCGAACGAGTAGATTCTCAATATCTTTATGCCCTTTTGACCGAGCCGCATCGAGCGCCGATCCTAGAGCCCCACCCTCTGCGTTAACGTCGGCACCATGCTTGATCAAGAGGCGACGGCGGCCACTGGCCATAATATGCAACATGCTGCAGAACGATACCCGGAATTCGTGGTCTCGTTCGTCGACGTCGGCACCTTGATCAATGAGGAGACGAGCAACGTCCAGTTTATTCTTGATAAAAGCCGCCCGCAATGCGCTACCGAAGGGTCCCCTTGTCCATTGATTTTGGCGCCGTTCTCGATAAGGATTCGGACTATCCGGTGCTGCCCTCGCAACGAAGCCGCGTATAACGGGTTCCGTATTTTCTCGTCTGCGCATTCACGTCAGCACCGTGCTCAATCAGCAACCTGACAGTCCCTTCACGTCCCTCGGACGATGCTGCCTGCAGCGCCTACCGTCGTGTTCTGCATTCACGTCGGCGCCGTACTCGATAAGCAGCCGAACGATCGCTTTCCGACCCGTCCATGAGCTGCTTGGAGTGCGCTGCCGTACCGACCGCCTTGAGCATTGACGTGGACACCCCCTTTTATCAGCATCTTCACTATTTCTTCGGACCCTGCCGATGATGCTGCCTGTAGTGCGCTGCTATACCGTCCGTCTGTTGAAGTGATATTGGCGCCATGTTCGAGCAAAAGCCCCACGATCCCTTTGTTCCCCATCGACGCTGCTGCTTCCAGCGCGAAGTCGACCCCTCTGCGTTAGCGTCAGCACCATGATCGATGAGTAGCCTGACGATGGCTTTGTGTCCCTTGCATGCTGCTGTCTGCAAAGCGTTTTTATACACCCCGTCCCATGTGGCATTAATATCGACATCGTGCTCGATGAGCTGTTTGACGAGCTCTTCGTGTCCTAGCCATGATGCTGCCTGCAAGGGACTGCCGTACCGTCCGCCTTTTGCATTGACGTCGGCACCACTTTCAATTAGGAGGCGTGTTACAATGTTGGACCCGGCGTAGTGCCAACACGCCACCTGTAGTGCAGTCCCACCTTCCCCTCCTTCTCTGTTGACCTGAGCACCGCTCTCGAGGAGGAGCTGGACAATGATGCTCTGGCCTTGTGATGACGCTGCATACAAGGCGGTACCATGGGGCCCAGCCGCAGTGTTCACATCAGCCCCGCTCTCGATGAGCAGGCGAGCTGATTGCACCTGCCCGTATAATGCGGCCACCTGCAGCGCGTGCCATACTTTTCGTCTTTTCCGGGAACATTGGCAGTGGTTTCAACCAGAATTCGGACCACATTCACCGTACGATCGCTCAGGCAGCTCCTGGAGTATTCGACCACGTCAGCACCATCTTCGACCAGGTGATGGCATATTTCTTTTAAATCGAAGAAGCAGCAATCCAAAGTTTTGTCTCCGAGGCGGGGAGCGGCAGTGGATGTAATTTTGGGATCCCGGGCCACAACTCTGCAGACCAATTTTCCAGCACATGAGCAATTCGAGAGAAACCACAGAATGATGTCTTTCATGTGCTCCTCCGGCGGGCCTTGTGCGTGTACTAGGCAGTAATTCGCGGCATAACGCAGAAACGAGCTTGGCCTCCGATAGTAGTTGTATAATTTCGGCGGAGCTCTATTGTACATCTTCTCCCAAAAGGACAGATATGTGATGCACGCCAGCGTGATGTCTCTTTGCGCATCAGGAAACACCATAGCTTTTTTGCGCTGTAGATAATCTTGTATCGTGTAGTGGACGAACCTCACTACATTATGTTGTTGTTGAAGATGACAAGTCCTGCGCAGACCGACAGAATAGTCTCCATGTCCAACAGATTGTCCGGATCGAGCGTTGGGGTCTCTGGTTCAATAGCCAACGCTTCCACCAGCTCAGATGGAGACAGGGGCCTCTTCGCGTGCATGATCCACGCAAGAGTTCGCCAAGCGAGCTTTCTGTCGTCCTCGCCTTGTCGATGGATGCGCTCGAGAACTTCCCCGTATGTACTGTCCAAGTCAACTGGTAAACTTTTCAACGCATCTCGCACTGCCTTGACGGTGTGTTTTACGGTCAAGGACTCGATGTGTAATTTCGCGAGAAGAAACCTAGATCGTACAGTATTAGCTGACCGTTTGGTATGGACGTATTGAATCCTCACATTCCGTCACTTCGCTTAACAATGGTTTTCTCAATCTCGTCTCGCAACCCGGGGCAGTTTTTCATGTGCCTCGAAAGTCGAGGAGATTGGGAAATCTGGGCATCTAGGTGCCGCCGGATGTCAGGCTCTGTTGCCCGGATTTCCAGGGTCTGTAGATGTGAACCCGCGGTGGTGTGGTTGATTTGGATGTGGGGCCGTGAGGTCAACATCAAATTAACCGTGGGTCCCAACTTCAAGAGATGCCGAAGCAAATATCCCGTTTCTCCTCCGGATATTCATCGAGTGCGTCGACAACGATAAATACACGGACGTGTTTTGAAACTGTGGAGCAGAGCACGGAATAAGTATCTTCAAGCGACGGCCGAGTCCGCTGTTCGCGGTTTCGTGCGTACAGCAACTGTTCGTCAAAGGATAGGTTTTTTCCGAGAACGAGTTGTCGCCACACAGCAGCTAGAGGTTTGTTGGAGACTGTGTTTCGGTCTCCTTGTGACTAAGGTAGATCACTGCAATTCCTATGGTTTCGCTCTCCAGTTCTGCTCGAAGATTATCGACGACTATTGAGCTATCGTTTATTAGAAAACGCAAGCCTGAGAGAAATGGAATGAAGTCAAGAGCTACTCACACGAGAACAGTCTTTCCGGCTCCGGCTGTATGGTTTATGCCTTACTTGAGCGCGGTACATAAGTTGGAATATGGAAGGATACACTCACGCATCCCTCGACACCATATTGTTTTTGTTACTCCCGATTTCCACTTCTTGAATAAATGATGCTCCAAAAGCCATTGACCCGTTCCTGGTTGCCGGGAATTTAATATATCCGCTTGGCGTAGGAAAAAGTTGATCGACGAATACCACTCTATTATTCGATCACGCTCTTCAGCTGTAAGATATTGCTCTTGGTTGCGAGCAATACCTCTAACTGATTTTAAGAGATCTTGGAGGCGAGTCATGAGCGTGTCGTTACGTTCGCTGAAACGAATTTACAGTTATGATTTATTCGCTGTTCCTCAGTAGCGCTTTTGAGAGTGGACGTAGTTCCTGATTTTTAATTCAGCGTCAAGAAAAGACAATACGGTTTCAAAACTGACGGTCATGGTGATCCTGTTGGTCGCGGGCCGAGCGGTTTAGCGACGTGATTATATCTGATTAAAGTAATTGTCAACGAACAACGAGAATTTTTTTGCATTTGTCGCCTTACAGCGATGATCCACTCGTTGTTCCTCGGAGAGATCAGAGATGGCACATTCGATCACTAATCCGGTTCATGTCATCCAACGGAGCTCATATTCACGGCGACATGCCTTGCGCGGAATCCCTGATGTGAATGAGCCAAGTACGAGTTTAAAGGACGGTATAAATGACTGACGAGATATCCGCTCCTAGCCAGACACTGAGCAAAGTCTTGAACCTCTCGATCGTGCTCAGTCCTTTCTGGACGTCTTCCTTCCCCCACATAGACCAAGTCAGGCGGCTGGAAGATTTCTGAACAATATCCTTCGTCAACCGCTCGATCATTTCCTTCAATTCATTCAGCGGCGTCTCGAAACTAGCAAGTCCGGCAGCATGGCTGCTCCGGATTCGCTCGTCCAATTGTCGGATTAACGGGTCGAGGCTTTTAATCTCCTGGAGCAGCTGCTGCTGATCTTTCGGCGCATTACGGAAGTTTTGTATGTAGTCCCGAGCCTTCACCACGGCGTCGACGAGCTGCAAAATACTAGCGACGAGGCCCACGATATCAGCCATGGCGGACGGGGGGGATAAGACGCGCACTCAGCAGTGCGGTGCAGTGGCGGTATCTCAAGCTGTGTCCTGTCAGACACGGGCGCCAATTGGGCGCCAAAAGGAAGAATTGGACGAGAACTCCAGAAACACAGCAATGACGAAACGAAATAGTAGCCGATGTAGGATTTTTTTTTGCCAGTGGGAAATTGGAAAAGACCAATAATGCAAGGAAGAGTGAAAACGCCGAAAGCACCGTGACGCGTCGGGTCAGCATAATACTGCTGCAATAGCATGCCGAAAGAATTGTGTAAGCTTAAACTCCGATGATTAGGACTCGGCTCTTGCCTTGAGGTCAGTTTGGGATGCTGGTGTAGTACAGAACCGCAGGTAAGTGAAGACTGGCTAATGAATCTTCATTCATTTCGTTAGATCATTTTCAGACCAGGCTCCCCGTTCTATTCACAAATCTCTGTATTGGAGACAGAGCAGCAACCAACAATCCTATACGACTATTCTTCAGGCGGGCTAAGTGGAAGATGTTCGGGGTCGCCAGGGGTCGCCGTTGTCGGGTGACTCTGTAGATTTAACTACGGTCAAATTCAGAACCGAACCACATCCAACCGAAGGAAGGAAGACCTACTGAGGTTCTCACCATCGCTAGAATTTCTTGAGTGAAATGGACGGTATAACTTGGGTATAACATAAAAAAAGTAAAACACCGCACACCTCTCAGAGCCTTCTACCGCTTCTACCGCTTTCTGTGCTATTCCTGCAACAGGCAATAGTGGTCTTATTTTCTTTGGTTGTGAAAATTTGTGTTCTTCGACATTTCTTTCGGCCAGTCGCCCGTCAGGTGGGCAAAAGTACCTGGTGTATTTGTTTCAACAAACCGGGGTATGAGCTCACATTTTGTTGAAGTGTTTGTCTAGGAGAGGCCATATTTGTGGTATAAGTACTGTATTACATGCCGACTTGTAAATTCAAACTCCGCTGATTAGGACACTTGCCTTCGATTCAGTTTAGGCCCAGGCCCATTGAATGACCTCGAGTCTCGAAGTAAAACCATCCAAATGTTTCATGTCGCTGTGCCCAGGTAAGAATTTCATGTTCATTCCTCTTCACAGAATCAATAAAATTGTGAACCAAGCCGCAAACTCGACATGTCAGCGTCATGCTCGATGCCAATCTGTCTAATGCAGCCCTTGAGGAAAGGTCCAATGCTCAAACTCACCAATTGTTGAAACTATCCTCAATGAATTTAAACCCTCTAAAATCTCACATTCAAATACTCTGTGTTGTTATGCTTGAGGTACAACACCTATCCAAACTCAGACTGGCCCAGTGTTTAAGCACACTACATGATGACAGCTCCAACCCGAACCTATGCAAGTATCTCTTACTTGTGTAGATTGAATAAATAATATTTTCAAGTAGGAACAAGGTACCAGCATACACAGAAGCCTACATGCATATATAATAATGAAACCATCCTTTGATAGAAAAAACGAACTTGGGAGAATTAAACTGGGATTGACAACATATCTTCAACTTGAATGGGCTCCTCTTCCTCTGTGGCTGCCACAACTGAAACGGTCTCAAATAATTTATTCAGCAAGGTGAGAAAGTGCTTTCCGATCTACAGCACTTAGTCTGGCATCCACCTGGCCTACATCTTGCATTTGCAATGATAGTTTAAAGAGTGGTCGGGCACTTCTCCAAAATTCCACTGCCTCAGCTACCTGCCCTCTTCGCTGTGCCATATCTCCGAGCCTGAGCATGCAGTCAGCCCGACTGCGATGAACATCCATCCAAGTGAAGCCTTCCAATGCTAACATAAAAAGACTCTGTGCTGTGTCTTCATCTCCGTTACAGAGAAAGATGTCTCCCAAAAATTGAAGAGCCTTGTGGATGCCTAGCTTTGACATTGTTATTTTTGCCTGCACCAAGCATACCACAGTCCATCTTGCTGACCAATGCATGCCTCTATCTCCCCACTGATTAACATCAGCAAGTCTCTCCAGACAGTAGGACATGACTTGTGCATCATGTCCCCAAGATGAGTTGAGGCATTCCTGGAACAGATTTTTGGCAGCCACAGTATCTTTTTCTCTGAGATAGAGATCTGCCAAAGTTGCTTCACAGGCAAGAGCTAGACTTGGCTGCTCAATTGTATTAAATATTGTCTTTGCTTTGTTCAGGTTCTCCTGCACATCATGTTTGTCTCCACCAATCATCACATCAATTGCTGCAATATTGAGGAGAGAGCCGGCATATAAAGAGGGACTTTGTTCAGCAGAGAGGGTCTGGAGAATATGGGTGTGGATCCTTTGGGCCTGGCCATATTCAGACCTGAGAAGGTGATTCTCTGCCTCATTAACTGAAATCTGCCAGACTAAGAGACCTTCGCTCAAGCCACCAAGTTTCAGTAGCTCTCTTGATCTATTTAGCAGTATGATGCTCTGTTTATAGTCACTAAGATCAGAGCAGCACTTGGCTTCAATTCGTAGTCCTTGGCTTTCCTGATACCAATTTGCAGAAAGCCGTGCAAGTTTTTGGGCCTCATGAGCAGATGCTCTAGCTGAACAATAGTCTCCAAGTAACCACTTAACAGATGCAATATTGTGCAATATCTTGGCCTCTTGGGTGGTGTTTCTGGAGTCTCTTGCCAAAGCAAGTGCCTTTTCAAGAAATTGTTTGCTGTAACAGCATCCTTTTTGGAGAAACAATATACATCCGCTGCCATTGAATAAAACTTGGCTGCAAGCACTCTCTCTATTAGAACTAATATAAATGAAGGTAGGATAAACATACATTCAAGAAGTGGGTCGTTGAAGTAGTGGAAGTGAGATATAGCCTGGGTTACCTGACGTTCTAGATTGGGTACTGGATGCCAGGTTGCAGAATGAAATATCTCTATGATAAACAGTACCTCCAATCTGTGGTTACATGGCTGAGGAAGAATAGTTTGAATAACATCCATCAGGTCCAGCAAACCATTGCCTGAAGCTCGGCTGAATGAGCACAGTGATATTGCACCTCTATGGCACTAGAGAGATCTGGGTTATTAATGTGCAATCCTCGTTGGAGCACTTGTTTGAGGTTTCCCAAGTTAGAGGTCAATTGATCTATCTTGGATGCAATCTGCATCTCACCACGATGATACTGGTAAAGATCTAAGAGTAATTGAAAGTGCTTCTGCAGAGGCTCCATGAGATGGAAGGAAGGTGGGTAGAACTGTAAGACATGTTCTCGGATAGGTACCAATGATTTCAGTTTCTTCTTATCATCAAGGTAAGCCAAAGAAGTCCCAAGCAAGATGGCTTTGCATCCAAGAATATCCTGGATGGGGAGGTTGCTTTGGAGAAGCTCAACATTTGAGAGCCCATCTGGGAGAATTGAGAGGAGGCTTAACAAATCTTTAGAACCTGGTACAGATTTCATCCGATAACTGGAAATGGACAATGCAATGGATGCATCCAGACTAGATCTTCTGTCTTTGCCAGCAGACAAAACTGAGGTCTTTTCAGTCTCCCATCGGCTCAATGCATTTGAGCAACCTTCAGAATCAACCAAGTGAGCAATTAGATCCACAGCCAATGGCATGTTATCTGTAAGCTTGAGAATCTGTTTAATGTCATTGATTTCATGATAATCTTCAGCAATGTCAACAAAAGTCTGCCAAGCAGCATGATCTGTCAAGGGCTTCAAAGGTTGCAGAAAGGGCCGGGTCCAGCGGACTTTGGCTGGTCTTTCGGCCCCTCTCATGGTGATCTAAAATGCACCCATAAGCCAAATAGTGGTTTAAACCCTAAAAATATGCTTACAATCAATGCCAGATGTTGAATGTCTGTGAGCAAAGACAAAAATTCTTCAACATCACCTCGAGCCTCTTTGGGCTCCCATGGTGTTTCCAGATTGTCTAAAATCAGGAGGGATGGACTCTTTTTTGATAGGTACCGGAGCACAGGTTTTGTCAGATCCCTGCCTGAATTTAGTCCCAGATGTGCCCCAATGACAGCAGCTATTCCAATGCTGTTGTGGGTTGAATCACAGGTTATAAAGAACCTATGTTCATATTTGGTGGTAACATTTGGGTGATGGACAGCTGCACGGGCAAGACTTGTTTTCCCCATCCCACCTGCACCAAGAATTGCAATTCGAGGTAAATCTTTGTTCAGCATTTTCACAATGTCTTCGAGTTCAGATTCACGGCCATAAAATATTTTGGGCTTGGAGGGTAACATTGAAAATGATTTTGAGCTTCACAATCCTAATGTAAGTGGGATCCTCATCAGAATGAGAGAAAAACTTTTACCTGCTTCGTGAACCATTGGAATATTGGTATATCTGATTTCAATTGATCAGTGATACTTGATGGAGTAGCAAATCACACACAGAGGAGGATCTATCGGAGATTGTTCCATCGGATAGGGTGGAAATCATTTCAAGAAGTTCCTTATTCATGGTTTCAGTTGTCTTGTTCATCTCAGCAATGCTAGTAATGTCCATCTGAAGAAGGGTAAATATATGTCCCTTGCATCAAGGCATAAAGCTTGACCTTGAAAAATTCCAGAGCCTCATGCAGCCCATTACGGCAGTCCTTGAGCAAAGTGCTAATTTCGTTCTGGCGGAAAAAGTACATGATCTTGTTTCCATCCTGTTGCATTTCAACATATGTATGAATCTTGTGGAGTGTTCTGGAGCATCAGATTAGGCAATGATACATTAGATTATGAGATAATAAATATACTCCGTAAGTTTTCCAATGTGATACAATGTTGCTGGTGGTGCGGAGCCTCCATCTTCGGGTTTTGTATACAAGTCGATGATGGCGTAGAGAAGTCCATGAATGTTCTCCATAAGCTCGACACATTCATCTTTGTTTCTTTTCACCTTCTGCAATGCGGTTGGGTGAGATTTCAGTCATACATTTAATTATATTCCATTACCTCCACTGTAGAGATCAAAGAGAGTGTTGTGTTGGCGATAGCCGCAACAAAGGGTGGCCCGAACACATCATTTAGCTCATTCAAAAGTGGGACCACAGGAGTCAAGCCAGCTACAATGTTGCTCAAGCGAATTTCATCGAAAGCAAGCTCACGAGGCATCTTCGGGATGGCAGGCAAGGTTTCGAGATGAATGTCTTTTATCTGGCAGCCATTGGCTTCTTGATAGATCAGTTCATCAGGTTCAGCCCTGAGCTTTCCCACCAACATGGATAAATCACACCAAATGAGGGGCTTACTAGCAGTGCTTATTAGTATACTGACAGTTCTTCCCAATGCATAAAATTATAATTGCCATTTGATGTCAGCAGGAGCTTCCTACAAAATTAGCATGTACCTTTTCCTTGCTTGGATCTAAGATATGAACACCCGCAGAATAATACCACAGGGTTTAATTAACCCTGAGAATATGGTGCACACTGGCCAGGAGAGACGAAGGCAAACAAAGGCATGGGAGTCACAGCATTGGCTGGTACTTCCTTTTCCGTTTAGCATTCTAAAATGATTTGAGCTGTCTCGGCTGTCACTCATTTCCTCCCTACCTACCTGCCTAATCCAGGAAGTATGTGTCTTTGATAGATAGACCTGATGAATTCCCAGTGCCACCATCACCGAAGAATTGATTGATATATAAGAGTCTCCCACCCATTCATTCTTGCGAGAAACTGGTGACACTTAGACAGATCTGCATGACTGTTTATCGAAGTTATTGTCAGGGAGGGACAGCAAGGAGAACAAAGAAAAGGTGAACAGGAAACACGGCAGGCCCAGAGAAGAATATAAGGATGCAGCCACAGAGGAAAGGGCACTCGAAGACGCAAAACTCAACTAATGTGGAGGATGATTGTAAGGGCCACATACCATTATTTACTGTTTCCTTGATACTCTTCAACTAACTGCTCCATATGTCTGTTTTATCGTTTCTTTGTATATCTGTAGTCACGTGACCCGGTACTTAGGTAGCCGGACTTGGGATCAATATCACTATCTTTACTACCTTACCCATCTAACGACCTACCGTTACATTTCGCCTAGCTCTCTTAACAGCAGGCTCATGTACTAGGTCTGCGGGTGTTCTTAAGTGTATCGATCTCAGCAATATAGCCTTCTTCGGAGGAATTCTCCTTGTCTGAGACTTGGTACGTCTACCAGCAGTAATTCTCTTATCCACTGCTATCCGTTCTACATCTACATTTGATCTCTCTCTCGGAGCTCCAGAGCTCCATCTAGCATCCTCCTAGCCTCCGAGCTAGTCGTATATCGACGCCGCAGTAGATTTCTCAGTCGGCTTGTAGTGTGGCCAAATCTACACTCAGACACAGATTTCTGGTCTGAGAGGCCCACTCTTTATCGATACCGGCTGTCTCGGGGACTTGGAGGCTTATCCAAGTCCCTGCACACCAGTGAAACACCTCAAGACTCGCCAGGGTCGTACGACATCGTCCCCAACAATAAATATTTGTGATACGCCTTCGAGAGCTGTTACAAAGGTGGACACATTGGGAAACGTCGTTCCCTCCTGGCCGGTCACTCCTCATTCCTCATTTACTATGTTGAAATTCATTTTAGATGATATATGGTCTATGTACACCATTTCACCTGATCCCACATCGGGTACACCTACGCTGCGCGATACATGCGCAGCGCTGCTATCCCACACACTCTCCTCCTCCGACATCATTCCTGGCCACGCAGGCTTCACCCTACATTCTCGTCTCGCCAATCCACTGCGCCAAACTGTCACCAACTTCCAACTCATCACAACCGCTCTCGCTCAGGCAGTCGTTGTCGATTCCGTGGACTTGTGCATTGTTCTGGGTCCTACCACTGTAGACTGGAAGGTGACCCTCGCATGGGATCGCATAATCAAGCAGCTGGCAGACGTCGTACAACTTGTCGAGACTTCATGCGTGGCGCAACCTGTCCAGCTCCATCAAGCTGCGAGACAGACCGCATCGGCATCACGGATGCAGCCATCCGTCTCTGTGACCCACGCAACATCGCCAAGCATCGCAGCATCATGGTGGATGGCACCGGGTACGCCGTACAAGTCCTCAAAGTCCTTCTTTACAGACATGTCAAAAGCGAGCAGGGTCTCATTAGCTAAAAGGCCTCTAGGTACGTCTGAGCCTAATATACTATTCAAACTAGCTTGTGGCCCTGTGGGTGGGGTTGGTGAAGCTTTTATTGAGAGATTCCCGGATGCACCTGCTTCAAGACATGCACTACCCATAACACATGCTCCCACGATTGTCCCTCATTCATCCATCCAACAGTCTCGTACGACCAACATGTCAGCTCCCCCAGTCCCCGTCACCTCCACAGCTCCGGCTCCCATTGTGTTCGCCAGCATTAAGCCCACGGGCTCCATACCTCAAAGGGATTTCCCTGCGAGGCAGGCAAGTCGCGTCGTCGAGGATGTCCTCGACAATGGCGCGACTTGCCGCATGGAAAGCGCCTTAACGGACAGAGTTACTACGAAAGGGTCAGTCAGTTCACGAGCGAAGACCCCGAGTACGCACGAGACTCCCTTTCCGTCCGACGAAAGGGATCGCAAAACTCGGCTAGTGGAGTATGCACCTCGAAGGGAAGTCCCATCGAGGCGGGTGGGTTGTGCAGTCGAGGAAGTCCTCGACAATGCGACTCGTCGTGCGGACACCACCTCCATCGACCAAAGTGCCGTGCTTGCGAGAATTGTTGCTGAGAAAGGATTAGGGTACAAAGAAAAAGACACGCACAAGCCCGCATGTTCCTCCTCATCAACCGATTGGTGTTCAACCGCTCGCATCCCGTCCTTGCCTGCTTCTTCATCCTCCTCCGCAGATGCCGCCTCCACCTGGCGCTCCACTCGCATCACATTGCCCATGTCCACCGCATCATCTTGGCACTCAAAAGGAGCATCATCCACTAATGGATCGTGCCCAGATACGGCCAGAGACTCGCAGGGAGTAACGGGGAGTTCACCGCTAAAATCTGCTGTAGATAGAGGGCACATAAGAGATGGGATTAGTGAGGCAGGCTCAGATAAAAAAGAAGCACTTACTGTAGGCAAGATCTTGCTGAAAACTATGGTGGCGGCTCCACATCCGAGAATCCTGTGCGTGCCACAAGGACTCGACCTGGCAGAGTTGGTGTGGCCAGCTATTCGTGGCGAGGATGAACTGCGGCGAGAACAGAGGGAAGCCGCGGCTGCTGCTCGACATGTCAATACACTACAGGGAGAGCAAGGGTTAGTTTACGCACCTAGTCTCCCATCAGCTCAAGCGCACACCTCGCGTTCCAGTAAGCCCACTTCACTCATATGCTCCATTGTCTCGATCGCGGCGACAAAGGAGACAGTCGAGAGCGCAGGGCTCGAAGAGCGCTCGCCGGCGCGTTCGCGAGGTGGCCTCGCGGAGGAGGATGGTGCGACAAAGTGCAGGAGCGATGAGCTTCAAAAGAAAGGCCAAATTAGCATCGTGAGAGACTTGAATACAAAAGGACTCACCGGATCATTCATTCAGGTCAACCCTTCATTCCCCACTCCCGCGGTAGCGACTACACTCGCCGCAGACAAGAAAGTTGCGGACGCAGAAGGCTTGGTAAAAGTGAATACGCCTCCCTGCAGCTTCGAGGAGATCAGCCAGAGAAATGAAGGAGATAAGCAGGCAGACGCACCTCTGCTCTCCACAGACGTGCTACTCGATCCAAAGCATCCCGCGATTGTACTCGAAGAGGAGCACATCGCCGACCTCGAGCCTGGGGGGCAGGAGAGAGGTGCAGACACGGTTAGAGCGACGGAAGAGAGAGATACAAGGCACGCCGTTATGGCTACCCATCGCGAGAGTCTTGCGGCTGAGGACAGTGCGCAAGTGGGCCAAGGTAGAGGCGATGATCCAATCTCAGCTATGCGCTCAATAAGTACGGCAAGAGGACAAGGAGGGTTAGGGCACGCACCTCATCTCCCATCTGCTAGTTTTCGGGTACCCGGTCCGCCTCCTTGCGCCGATTCCCTCGTCCTGCTCGATGTCTCCGAAAGCATTCCGGCGGCGGTGAAGAGACGGGCATCGACACCCGACGGTCCCCTGAGCTCTGCGTCAAAGAGTACGGCGGACACTGCGCGCGTTAGCATCACGAGTGATGTCGGCCTGAAGAAACTCACCAATGCGCTCACGACCCTGTGCGCAATTCATTCCCCTTCCCCCTCACTTCCGCACGCTGCAAAGGCGCCTCTGCGCGCGAAAGATCACATTGATTGCTTCGCGCGTCGTGCACGCATCTGGCCACGCAGGGAAAATGACGTGCGCGAGGAAGACTGCGGAGTTGACGTAACGGAAAATCCTGCGCGGAGATACTACATTAGCATAGGCGAAGCTTCAAGAGCTAAGAGACGTACCTCTGATGCTGCCCAGACGGTCCGTGAAAAATATCTCACGGCCACCTTGGCAAGTGCTCGCAAACGTTCGTTCGACGTCCGAGCCGGTGTGCCCGTTATGCAGGTGACTGCGCAAATGGTGTACAGCGCAGAGCCAGCGATTGAGGCTGGGGAGCTGGATGAAAGGCTGGGTACTGCAATCCAGCAGCTAGCGAATCCGTGCACGGAGATCCCACTCACGCTCGACCCGCAGCCGAAGACCCTTATCGCGCACGAGGAGCTGTGCGCAACTGAGGCTGGGGGGCTGAAAGAGCCACTGGTGCAAGCAGCTCAGTTTTCAAACGGAACACATAGAAATAAGACACAATTTAAATCTAAGATTTTCGCACTCGTCAGCGCGATCATATGGACGCCAAAGAATTCGTACCTTGAGCATCCCCTGGGCGGCGAGAGCACACCGTACAGGGAATGGGCGCGCGAAGGAATTGGAATGAGGCACTTAATTTTTGAGCTGCAGGCGCAGGCGCGCGAGTACGCATCTGAAGTATAATTCAGAAATCAAATCATTTGTGAAAATTTTGGGACGCACCTCAAATGTTCACCCGGTCAAAAAACATATACGGCACTTCGACCCCGATGGCGTCTCGACTTGGAGCACCGTGGGACACCCATATACCTGTCTAGGAATTTTCCTGCTTGGACATACAATTTTTCTGCCGAAATTTCCGATTTTTAGTTTCAATTTTGGACTTCAATACTTCTTGGAACACACCAAAGACATCGAAATCAAGCGTAGACGCTGCCGCAACCGAAATTCGGCGCGCGGAACGTTCTAGTGAGTAGGAATCGGCTTGAAAAAGCTCCAGAGTGGCGCAAGGAAGCGCAGAGAAAATCCAAATTCGAGACGACCAGGCACCTCAGATTAGGAGTTTTCAGGCCCGCGAACGACGCCCCGTTGTACGGGTTCGCGGTTGGGTCGGCATTGGCGCGGAACGAACGACTTCGAGGCGAGAAAGCGGGACGGCAAGACCGCTTGTTTGGCTCAGATGGTTGCGGCCTTGGAACCAAACAGCCGCTTCCGTCACATTCCGTCTATCGCTGAGCTTCACTCACCGCCTCTTGCTTGCTCGTTCTTCTCCCCGTTGGGGTGGCTTCTGATTTGCTGCGTTCCTGGCTTCTCCTCGAGGCTTCTCTTAATCTTCCGCACAACATCAAGATGCTGTTGGGTGTGCGCTGACACAGTGTGCATATTCAAGATTCTCGTTGGATTTGTACGGCGAACGGGTGGAAGAATGCTGGTTGAGTAGAAAGAACAGCAATTGTTGGAGGGATGAGTTGGATTTCGCACGCTGTTATTTCCGCGCGCGCGGTTTCTCCGCCAACCTCAATCGCGCGCGCGACACTCCAACGAGTCGAGCTAATAATTTAAATTCAACATCTTCTCCCGGGTTTTTTTTCGAGCCAAACGCTGCACCTTTTCTCAACATGAGTTCAAGTAATTGCAAGCTCTTTCTCGCGCCATATATCCCACATCGAGCTCTTTCATTTTATTCCTCATTCAGCGCATAAATCCTTTCCTTTTTTGGATCAAGATCTTCGTTTCTCATGCATCTTTGTGTGCTACCTCGGGAACTGCATCCCACGCAACTTGCTGCATCCGAGTCGGCTCTCTTCCTCATTCATATGGGGTGCCATCCGACCTCGGCTTCATAATCATCGGCCAGCGTAACTTCATAAATTCTTTGTGATTGCGTCAATGGTGGCCAGATTTAGGCTTGCCTTTCCTGAGCCTGGGTGGGTGCCAAGAGCCTTGGTGCTCGCAATTCATGGTGTACTCATGTGTGCGGGAGCCACAAGGCAAACAAATTCTTTCCAGCTTGGATCGGGCATTGCCTTCAATATTTCTTTCTTCATTTGCGGTGCACTTCGACGGATTTCCTGCCTTACATTGAGTCTGCGAGCAGCACAGAAGGCTCGAGGCTCTTTCGCGCGATACACGGCTGCGCGGAATTTGGCAAAAGATTTTTTCCTTCTGTATGGTTCTTTTCCCATTCCATTGGGTCGCTTGTTATGGCACAATCCCTCATCCCGTGCAACATGGTAACATCTATTCTATTCCGCATCTGCTCGCACACGTTGCAGTGCACGTGTTGCTTACCCTATTCGACATTGCCTCCATACCAACTGCGCACAACCTCAGAGTTTGTGTGTGAAGGCATCGATGTTCGAGAGCTGCTCTAACATTGCTGAATGTGTCCATGCTGGGGGGCATCCCATATCGGTGTTGTACTGCTCAGAAAATTCACTCAAATTTTTTTCGTGGGATCCTTGAGCATGGGGGGCAGACACCTGAGCACCTACTCTCAATTTCCTACCCAGAATTCGTGAAATTTAGGTCGAAAATAGCGAATTTTTTTGCTGGGGGGCTACGGGAGTATAGGGACCAAGCAGCAAGTGTAGCAATGTTATTGGAGCCAAAGGCGAAGATGGATTGCCTTGATGCACCTGCAAATGGAGCGAAGTGGGTGCAGGTATTGGGCCTCCAGCTGAATATGAGACTCCACAGCACTGGCGAAGCACTGCATAGGGATCTCGGAGGCATGCTGGGATGCAGGAACACGGAACGTGGACTAAGCCTGATGGACTCGGAGAGGGATTTTTTTTTTTTTTTTCTTCAACTGGTCTCGCTTATAGCCCTTAGCTGAAGAGTGGGGGGCTTTGTAAGGGCCACATACCATTATTTACTGTTTCCTTGATACTCTTCAACTAACTGCTCCATATGTCTGTTTTATCGTTTCTTTGTATATCTGTAGTCACGTGACCCGGTACTTAGGTAGCCGGACTTGGGATCAATATCACTATCTTTACTACCTTACCCATCTAACGACCTACCGTTACATTTCGCCTAGCTCTCTTAACAGCAGGCTCATGTACTAGGTCTGCGGGTGTTCTTAAGTGTATCGATCTCAGCAATATAGCCTTCTTCGGAGGAATTCTCCTTGTCTGAGACTTGGTACGTCTACCAGCAGTAATTCTCTTATCCACTGCTATCCGTTCTACATCTACATTTGATCTCTCTCTCGGAGCTCCAGAGCTCCATCTAGCATCCTCCTAGCCTCCGAGCTAGTCGTATATCGACGCCGCAGTAGATTTCTCAGTCGGCTTGTAGTGTGGCCAAATCTACACTCAGACACAGATTTCTGGTCTGAGAGGCCCACTCTTTATCGATACCGGCTGTCTCGGGGACTTGGAGGCTTATCCAAGTCCCTGCACACCAGTGAAACACCTCAAGACTCGCCAGGGTCGTACGATGTCGTCCCCAACAATAAATATTTGTGATATGCCTTCGAGAGCTGTTACAATGATATGCAGCGCCATGCAGACTACTCGGCTTATGGAGGCAAGAGGTGCATGATTTTCGGCAAATTATAATTTACTTGTCACAATCAGCTTGAATGCACTTTTCCTCTTGAATCCAAAAAATCCAAAAGCCATGACGCACATGACGTGGTTAGTGTATACGGACCGAATTCGCCGAAAATAGTGAAGCGATCATTTCAAGCAAAGAAAATTCTTGGAAAATTTGGAGGCTAAATTTCGATGAATTTGAAGGAACAGTCGTATTAATGGCATGTAATTGTGGGGGAGTCTACCTTTTCTATTCAACAATCTATGAAGAAATGAGAGAGTTGCATTGAAACTAAGTAAAACCCTGTCTAGAAATCCAGAATGGGTCGGACCGCTTCCTGCCAGTGTGCAAAGCTATGCGATGACATAATGCATGATATCTCGGCTCTTTCGGCCGCCCACCTCTTGACTTAAGTACTTGAATACTTAGGAGCGTCAAGTTGCGCTGGGCGAGGCGCTCGCGAAATTCTCGTCTCTGGCTTTGCTTTGGCTCAACCGACCACAGTTTGCGCATCATGGGCACATGTGACATGAGTATATGGCGGTGCTTTGACTCAACTTTGACTTCCTCATCATGCCCTCTTTCTTCAAGAATCAAAGTTCCTGTTCTTGAACTGAATTGTGCTATTCTTGACGATTAGATGCTGTAGACCCGTGCTGTACGTACTGTACATACTTCCCGTACCCTGGCTGTAGCGGCTGAATGAATCTTCGGTCCTTCTACCTCCATGTCCATGAATCCCTCTATGGCTCTGGTGCCCCTGGAGCAACACCCTAACGAGCGACAAATGCGGCTCGTACGTGGTTCCTTACGTGATCCTGCACCAGGAAGAACTCTGTACCAAGTCTATTCGCATGTCGGAGGTTATGTCGAGATGAAGGCGAACCGTGCTGCACATCGTTGGGGCCGGGGTCCTTCCACAGCTGCCGACCGTATTGCTGTGTTCTTTGGCACTGGGAAACATCGAGAGGCCAAGCTCGACGACTTGCATGTCGGCAGCTGGCCGTGGCTCAAAGAGGAATGTTCTACGCTTGTCAAATATGCATTGCCGTGAGTGGCGTTTTAGATGCTATTTTCTGACTATTTCCTGAATTTCTTCATCGTAGGCACGAAACGGCACGGACACAGATCCAAGTGTTCAAATGTATTGTGACGACCGTAACGCGGTATTACGGTACGCGCGAGTTCTTCCTCAAATCCAAATATCTCTGGCGCACTGGGAACACGGAGGCAGCGATCTCTGCTGTGTGGGCATGCTCCGATGATACACAGCCTCGCGAATGGGACTTTTACTGTAAATTTGCGGCAGCATGTCTCTTCGAAGTGGATATTTCTGCAATTCTGGGGAATATCTCGCCCAGATGTTTCGGATATATTAACACAGAGACCGGCTGTCTCAGCATCATCGAGAGGCTGTTGATTGCGTTGGAATGCAGGTATGGTATCATCTTTTAGAACCATCGCTGTACCTGTTGATTTGATTCTACAGTGTGAATTCTACCAATGCCGCTGTTGCCCAACAATATTTAGCCGGTGTCCTTGAATTGCCCACTGTTTGGCGAGAAAGCGGGTATATCAGTGTGTTCAACAAGATCCTGGACCACCTAATCCACGTTCTGAAAGACCTCACGTTGGAGTCGGACGAAGATGAAGGCAAGAATGCTATAATCTTTGACGAGGAAGGAATCGATTCCATCGTCAGTGCCATACTTGTTGGCATCTCAGATTGGCGTCTAGCCGATCCAGAATCAGAACACTGGTATCGCGGTTTCGCTGAGATTGTGTGATTACTGCGTCTGCATGTCTTGCCTTTTCCCATAGAGAAATCATAATTTACCTTTCCTCCAGACCAGGGACTGAACCTCTCCTGCCGAAGTCATTGGCGCTTGCTACCGGTCCTGATATTAGAACTCTCATCTGCCACACTGTACCCAAGACGGTGGATATTTTGACAGTACCGTACGTCTGGCTCCGAAAAATCAATTGGATTGGAATCTTGACGATCCCTATGCAGAGACGAAATGTGCCTTGATATCCCCGATATCCCGCAAACCCACGATGGTCGTGAGCAAGTCCACTATATGTAGTTCCACATCATTTCAAATTATCTGATTACAGACATCAACCTGCGAAGCATTGACGATGTGGTGACTGACCTCGTTCGGGACCTGGCCTTTGGGCCCCAGCGAATGCTCTACACTGATTCTACACCCTTCCAGCGGACGGCAATGGGCACCGATTTTTTGTGTTCTGGCCGATGGTCCAGTCTGCGTAAAAAGGTCCAGGAGAACAAACCTGCTGCATCGGCCAGAAGCGCGTGCGGATCCCAAAGTCGTCATCCAGTGTCTTGTCGCACCATAATCCCCAAGACACAGATGCAACACCGTCACAGATGCCGACTCATGACAGTGCTAACGACTCTGAAGATGGACCGCAACAGCCTTCTCCTTGTGCTTCGTCCAATGCCATGACAAGCGATGCTATGGAGGCGGCGGTGGTGTATGAGACGAACGCACAGATCAACAGGGCCAAGGCTATAGCCGAGCAGGAGACTGTGGAGACTGTGCATGACTGCGCCATCGAGATTGCTGCGGGACATTGCAGTCCGTCCATCTACCCCGCGCAGGGCGCCACACCCACCAGCAGCGGCGCGCAGGATGACAACTTGGTGGACCTGTTTGATAGCTACTTGTTCAAGGGGCCGGCGCGGTACTTAGATTGCAAGGAGGAGAGTGGAAGCAAAGAGAAGAGCGAGGAAGATTTGGGTGTGGAACACGAGTCGTATCCGTTCAAGGGCCCGGTGGACACGTGGGAGAATGGAGAAGGAAATGTCGAAGAGGCAGCAGAATCTAAGCCCAAGGCATGACCTGTTGTACCCGAGCTGTCGGCAAAGGCCGCGGGCGAGGAGGGCATCGCGGAGGAGCCGTGCTCGCTGCCGCCTGATGGTACCCGTAACGAAACCGCACCGCCGCCGCCGCGTGTAAGGAAAGAGCAGCCGCGCCCGCGGCCCGTCCCCGAGAAAACACAGCCCGCACCGGAGATGCCGCAGAAGAAGAGCATGGTGCCTGCAAGGTTCACCATCCGCCGCGCGAACAACAAGGATTGAGTCCTTCAATACGGGACGGTCGCTGCAACCTTCCTGAAGGACATCGGGAATGCCTCCAACCAGCCCTGCCTACAGATGATCGCCAGCATTTTGCTGCTGATTATGGAGACGGTCGTGGTGAGCCCTTGTTGTCCTTCTCCATCTTCTTGCTAACAGTGATCATATCACTCAGAGAGTGAGGGACAACATAGATGGTGGGTTATGCTCCCTACGAATATTGCCGAAAGAAATATTGAATGTGGTTCTAGCTTGCATGAAGATGACCGAGCAGGCATTTGGGCTACACAGGGGGCATGCCCCACCACTTAAATTCCATAAGCCGCAGACGCTTATGAACGGCGGTTTGCTCGCGGTTTGCTCGCTTATTGATGGCTCGGAGAAATTGCCGCATGTTTCCCTCGTGTGCATGTGTAATGCACATTGATGTGTCGTGGGTTCAAACCTGCATAGCAGCATTCTTTTTAAATATCACCTTTCATTTGCTGGCAGACTCAGAAGTACACAAGGAATGTTGGCTACACCTCTAAAAATTACCAAACTTTATGTAGACATATATCTGTCTGCATTGTTGAATTTCTTTCAGGTGTGTTACGTACACAGCAAATATTCCCTTATTCAATGCAATCCATGGAGCTTAGAATATCTTCTTTGGCTCCTTGGAACACAGCCAGTATCTTGAAAAGTATAAGACTTCAGAGGGATACAGGCAAAATTCCTCTACCAATTGTTTGCAGTCTTTGAGGAGGAACTAATGGTATAGTGCCAGATGGAACATAGGCCAGTCAGTGTTTATATGCTACCATTTGGGTGCCTGAGATCCATAACCTCAAAATGGGTGCCTCATTGAGAGTGCTGGGATAATGAGTAGAGCACAATATATTACAACTTGGCATGTTCCAGAAAATGGGACCGGGTCAAGCTGATACATTATCTTGAATTTTGTTTCAAAAAAAGTTCATAGAATAGCACAAGTATGATTCACCCTGATGGCATATGTCAGATCCACTGAATTTCCCTCCTGAAAATTATTCACTATGAGTTGTTAGAAAAGCACAAGGTCATGAAGGCTGGAAAAAAATATAGAACTGCTGTAGAGAATATATTTACAGAGATTTCAGTAATCTGTTGTATGTGTGATCAACATTCCTTGTCTATTTCTGAGTCTGCCACTAAATAAAATGTGGTATGTCAAAAAGAACGCTACTACGCAGGTTTGAACCCACGACACATCAATGTGCATTACACATGCACATGAGGGAAACACGCGGCAATTTCTCCGAGCCATCAATAAGCGAGCAAACCGCCGTTCATAAGTGTCTGCGGCTTATGGAATTTAAGCGGTGGGGATGCCCCCTGTGCTAGTCTGCACCATCATAAACATCTGCCGCTACTCGGAGTCAGACCTGGCTCCCGCCATGGTTCGCAGCCTCACCGGGCTCTCCGAGTATGTGAACTCTTCTCAATTAGGAAACCCGTTAATTTGCTTTCCAGGACGCTCGAGAAGATTTTAATGTTCATGCAGAACCAGGTCAGGGGAGGACTCCTGTGAAGGATGTTCCGCTCTGTGGAGGACCAGGGTCTCATCGTAGAGTGTTATCAGGGCCTGAAGCACACTATGGACATCTTTGGTGTACGCTGTCTCTGACTGGATCACTCCGCATATACCCAACTAATTGGGAACCCCAGAGCCAGTCTGGTATCATCGCCGCCCTGACAATGGCTGAAATGCAGGTTTGAACGCCAATCTCTGCTTGACACATATGCTCATTCCCATTGGAGAAAGACACCAGGCAGTGTTATGAGGAGCTCATCGCCATCCTCAAAGAGAGGCACTCTTCCACCTCGAAATCCTCGCGCAACAAGCGTCCCTCAACAGTAAAGACCAACCTCAGCCACAGGTACCTTTCTTAGCCACCCATATATCACTACACGCTAATTGCACACCCCAGTCTCGGCACCGTAAAAATGCTCCCAGCCTCTCCAAAGATCTTCTAAGGTCGCGAGGAGGAGTTAATCCACGTCGTCAATACCATCACTCAGTCCAAGCCAGCCCGCATCACCATTTGCGGAGCCGAAGGTCTTGGGAAGACGGCTATGGTGCTCGCCGCAAGCCACAGCCCGGAGATCTCGCAGATGTTTGGGATCCGCCGTTACTTTGTTGAGTGCGAAGGCACGAAGGACGCGCATCAGCTTGTCGCTGCGCTTGGGACCCACCTCGGGGTCGAGAGCACCAGCAAGAAGCACGTCATCCGGTGCCTCAGTACGCTTGCGACAGAGACGATGCCCGTCCTCATTGTGCTCGACGCCTTGGACCGCGTGTGGAAGCTGCACGAAAACCGCAGCGACGTGGAGGACTTCTTGTCTCTCCTCATCGACCTGCATCACCTGACCCTCATCGTAAGTTATGTGTTCTCCCTAAGTAATGAACTTGTTGCTACCACTCGTTTTGCAGATTACCTTCCACGGTGAAGAATGCCCGCGCCAAGTCAGGTGGACCCCCTCTTCCTCTCAATGCTCCAGCCGTCCGCCGCGCGTGCCACCTTCCTCGACATCTCTGACGTCTCCCCCGATAAGCCGGGTCTCGACAAGCTGCTCGAGATTGCACAGAATAACCCGGGCACCCTCGTGCATATGGCGATCCTCGCGTCATTCGAGGGCTGTAGCTCACTCGTGTCACGCTGGCATCAGGAGGGCCTCACCCTCCTCCTCGATAAGTCGGTCTGCACGCCTCCTGAAGCCAAGGGGGCACCGGCATTCAAAAGAAAGATACAGGGCCGATTTTATTTTTTCTGAGCTCGGGGTCGGACTAACTAACTAACGTAAAGGTTCCCACGGTCCATATATGGTAATAATGCACGTGTTTAAGTTGCCGGATCTTCTGTACCTTGCCACAAATGCCTGAATACAAACCAAACAAGAGATTACTGCTACATGGGATGTACTATTTGTCTCCTGAGGTGAAATTCCACTGATCAGAATGTTCAAGTATTGTGGAAGCTTGTGCCAAACAAGACCACAACACATACCATATACGGATGTGTTACACCAAAACAAATGAACAGCAAGATTATGGCTTCTGACTGCCAGAGAGTGTATTAAACATGCTTTGGGTAGTACAGGAGCTGATTCCTCCTCAGAGTTTGGGTGGTCAAAAAAAAAAATTTACTAACTAACCAGCCCTTGGTCGCCGGTTTGAATGCCGGTGCCCCCTTGCCTGAAGCCCCATTTCTTCACGAAGGGCCTGCCACCTGCAAAGAAAAAACGGCTCCCACTGTTGACACCATCGCAGTTCTGCTAGAGAGGTTTCGTAAATTGTGAAGTTAAGAACTACTCACACGAGAACAGTCTTTCCAGCTCTGGCTGTATGGTTTATGCCTTACTTGAGCGCGGTACATAAATTGGAATATGGAAGGATACACTCACGCATCCCTCGACACCATATTGTTTTTGTTACTCCCGATTTCCACTTCTTGAATAAATGATGCTCCAAAAGCCATTGACCCGTTCCTGGTTGCCGGAGGAGGAGGAGGAGGAGGAGGAGGATGTATTACTGCGGACCAGGAATTTAATAATATATCCCCTTGGCATAGGAAAAAGTTGATCGACGAATACCACTTTATTATTCGATCACGCTCTTCAGCTGTAAGATATTGCTCTTGGTTGCGAGCAATACCTCTAACTGATTTTAAGAGATCTTGGAGGCGAGTCATGACGTGTCGTTACGTTCGTTGAAACGAATTTACAGTTATGATTTATTCGCTGTTCCTTAGTAGCGCTTTTGAGAGTGGACCTAGTTTCTAATTTTGAAATTCAGCGTTAAGAACAGACAATGGGTGACCTCCCATAAGCATAGATCATTTTTTCAAAATATCTACGCATTTTTGACAGCGATGCTGAGGCACCTATCAGGACCCCATCGGACTTGGATCTCTGTGTTTCCAGTTTTGACCCTTGTATAAACCTTAATTTATTATAATCTGTAGGGGGGGTCCCTACCCCCCCTACAGACTTTCCTTTGTGTTGAATAAACAGATTTGGCAAGATCGCCACAGTACCTGACCGAAAACGGGTTGCCAAGATTATTTACATCTGTTCTGCTCGTCTCCCTTTGATCTCACTCGACGTCGACATGCCTCTAGCTTCGTTTTATGCCTTCCATGGTCACTGAGCAGCTGTGACTATGAGCCTCAGATGCAACATGCCGACAAATTTTTGTTGCTGGAAGCGAAGTACGTCCGAAAACACGTCCCACTGGCCCATTTGACGCGTCTTGGCCGCAATCGGCGAGGTATTCTCGCGTTACGAAGATGTCCCATGAGCAGCAAGACGGTTAGAGCGCTTTTTAGGATGTTTCCTGCAGCGAAGATACACCCGCGGCATTGGTTGAATGTGCTGAAGGCGAAATAAAGGTTGTAAAACCCATGAAAGTCTATTTCTTATGGGAACCAGCGACGATTAGATTTGTCGAATGAAATTCACTTGCCGGCATCGCTGGCACCGCTCAGATAATCCAGAGAAATGTTTTAATCTTACGGTAATTCTGTTGATCGCGGGCAGAGCGGTTCAATGACGTGATTATATCTGATTAAAGTAATTGTCAACGAACAACGAGAATTTTTGTTTTGCATTTGTCGCCTTACAGCGATGATCCACTCGTTGTTTCTCGGAGAGATCAGAGATGGCACATTCGATCACTAATCCGGTTCATGTCAGTCCAACGGAGCTCATATTCACGGCGAACATGCCTTGCGCGGAATCCCTGATGTGAATGAGCCAAGTACGAGTTTAAAGGATGTAAATGACTGACGAGATATCCGCTCCTAGCCAGACACTGAGCAAAGTCTTGAACCTCTCGATCGTGCTCAGTCTCCTGGAGTAGCTGCTGCTGATCTCTCGGCGCATTACGGAAGTCTTTTATGTAGTCCCGAGCCTTCACCACGGCGTCAACGAGCTTCAAAATACTAGCGACGAGGCCCACGATATCAGCCATGGCGGACAGGGATAAGACGCGCACTCAGCAGTGCGGTGCAGTGACGGTATCTCAAGCTGTGCCCTGTCAGAACCGGACGCCAAATGGGCGCCTAAAGGAAGAATTGGAGGAGAACTCCAGCAATGACGAAACGAAATACCGATGCTAGGATTTTTTTTTGCCAGTGGGAAATTGGAAAAGACCAATAATGCAAGGAAGAGTGAAAACGCCGAAAGCACCGCGACGCGTCGGGTCAGCATAATACTGCTGTAATAGCATGCCGAAAGAATTGTGTAAACTTGAAACTCCGATGATTAGGACTCGGCTCTTGCCTTGAAGTCGGTTTGGGATGCTGGTGTAGTACAGAACCGCAGGTAAGTGGACAACTGGCTGATGAATGTTGTTTAACTTTCATTCATTCCGTTAGATCGTTTTCAGACCAGGCTCCCCGTTCTATTCACAAAATCTCTGGATTGGAGACAGAGCAGCAACCAACAATCCTATACGACCTATTCTTCAGGCGGATATTGGCTAAATGGAAGATGTTCGGGGTCGCCGTTGTCGTGTGACCCCGTAAATTTAACTACGGTCAAATTCAGAACCAGACCCACACCGAAGGAGGGAAGAACTACCGAGGTTCTCACCATCGCTAGAATTTCTTGAGTGAAATGGACGGTATAAAATGAAAAAAGTAAAACACCACACACCTCTCAGAGGCGTAGTCTCTGAACGGGAGGTGAGGCCGGAATTTGCTGGACACACTCTCATCTCGTCGAACATCGATATCGTGCTCGTGGTCGCGGGAAGGGTGGTCGCTAGGATTATTTTAGTGAATGGAAGATGGATGGTAATTCACCAAAAACAGCGACGCTTACTTCTCCGACGGATAGTTCCTGAACGGGAGATGAAGGATCTTGTTTAATCTTCCCACCTCTCGTTGACGAAGGTCTTGGGTGTAATGCAGAAGTGGCCCAGGAGCGTCCAGCGCTCTGGCGGCTAAATCGGCTGGCATCAATCAATGAGTGAGGATCTTTGGGCCCAATGACTGCCTACAGTTGGGAAGGGTAATGGGATGGCCGAGAACGGCTGGCACCTCGACGAATTCGAATAGGAACAGCGCGAGCGTGAGGCTGACGGATGTGAGCTTCATGGTGATGAAGAAGTTGAAGTGGAAAGAAAGAAGGAAGAAGATGAAGGAAACTGTAAGACGCACTGGGCCGCTGTGGATCGTGGACAGATTTTATAGCATAGCACCGTTAACGTTGAGCCGAGGACAAGAGCGACCAAAGAGCGATTAGAATACCGAGCGCTATGCACTGCCGGCTTGAACCCATGATAGGAGTGGATCGGCACAGCCTATGGCTAAGTAGAGCGAGCGATGCAAAAGCGAATCAGACATGAGTGAACAACAGCAGATCAAAACGAGACGATTTAAACCCATCGACCATCCTTCGAGCGGCGTCCCAACCCTATGGAGCGCCGCAGTCCTGTGAAGCATCCACTGCCTCATCCCAATCCGTAGCCTGTCAGATTAGCGCCAAGTCAGAGCACTATAATTAGGGAGCTACTAGGCAGTGCAACTCAACCAAGGCCGTACCAATCGCGGTCATGAACAGAGGAATGATTAGGTATGGCACACTTTACGGAAACTAGTGGGATTCTAATTTGAATTGCGATTTGACGGTGCATGGTATTGCTGATCTCTTCCGAAATACTTCAAAACATCTTGGCGACGCTTTAATTTAGTGTGCTGCAAAAGGAAAGAAAAAAACTGCTTACCTCCCTGCTCAATACAAGCTTCATAGCGAACAAATTCCTCCCGCGCAGGATACAAACGGCTTTCAGAATGAACAGGATTGCGGTTCTATCGGCTCATGCATGTTAGTCAGCAAACGTCGAGGAAAATCGTCGAGGTCGGTCCACGAATCCCTGGCTTAGGCTGACAATAGAGTTTTTTCAGGGCCTCCATTGCAGTATTGCTTCAACCTGCCGGAGGCTAGAACAACTTGAAAAACACAAACCACCAACAGGAGAAAACTATCCGGGACGAAAACACAGGGCAGAAAATTGGAAGGGTTTCGTGAATGGAATGAAAATGGTTGGACGGGATGCAACGTAGCATTCGCATAATGTACATGGGCGATGGAGGTTATTGTATTGTACACGAACCGTCGAGTGTCCACCTAATCAAGAGTCACAACAATCTCGGAGATATTTATACCTTCGTTCAGCCTGGCCCAAAGATCCGGAGTCACCTGAGCAAGGAGGGGCCTGGCAAATTGGATGTCAGCTCCTCAATGGGTCCAGCATGAATTAAATAAACCGCACGGTCGGTGCAAAGGATCCCGATCCATGACTCGCTGCGCGTCAAGCACCGCTTCGCGGAGATCTCCAAAAACAAACTCGCGCGCAAGCTGCGTGACGATCATATTTGGCGTGATCCTTGCATTATCCGCCCGATTCGACATGAACATCGCGGATAAATAATGCGCCATGAGTGCGACGCACACGCGGTGGCCCGTCGTCATTGCCAGCTCGCGCTGCGCGCGGAACACGAACTGCGGGTAGGTGCCCGCACCGAAATCGACGTTCACCGGATCGCCGGCGACGTTGTAGAGTTGGTAGTCGACAGTTGGGTTCCGGTTGAGTGCGGTTATTTGGGCCGTGAGTGCGATGGAGCGCTTGTAACCATTGATAGGCAGCCCGATGCGCGTGTTGGAGGTGGCAGCAGACGTGGGATGCTCGATGACCTTCGTAGCGGTCTCAAAATCGAGGGGCTTCCCGCACACTGCCTTGTGACGAAGCTTCCAGTCCGCTTTCTGGCATTCTCTGAGAACGGAATAAAAAGTGATTCAGAAAGCGGATAAAAAAATAAATGAAGAGAACGAACCCAGAACAGTACAGCACCTGCCGCTTCATCTTGTCGAAACATAATTTACAGCGTGCAAATCTCACGGAGCCGTCAGGCGCCTCTTGGTTGCTGCAGCCCATGTAGGAGCAGGTTCCCAGTCACTGGCTGATTCGGTCCTTGAATCCGGCCTTCGGGTCTCTTGCCCGAACCTTTGCGGCCTCCAGACCCAAGGCCGCAGCTATTTCAGGGGACACCGTTCGCAGGATCAAAATCTCAGCGAGCGCAATCTTCTCCCCACGGAGTCGTTCAAGTTCCGCTGCGCCGCAGCCCAGACATCCCACTCGGGGTGCGAGACGTATATTGGCTGGCTCGGGATGAAAGAGGCGTCCTCCAGCATCACCGACTTCAGCAAGTTAAGGAACACCTTCCCGTCCAATCGCAGGCGCATCAAACGAACCTCGGGGCAGTAGGTCCGCGCCTCGTTCAAGTTCCGCTTCTTGAAGCAGACGGCAACCATCGCGCCGAGTAAATGCTTCCCGCGCACATCCGCGCCAGCCGTCATCCATCTCGCCTCAAAGTCGTCATGGGTGAAGTGATGCAGCGCCTCCTCGGTGATGTTGCGCTGGATCGCGCGGGTGTTGCCCATTAAGCTTTGGTAGCAGTCGAGCGCGTCGTCCACGCCGTTCCGAGAGTCGGTATCCTTTCAAACTCGCGCAGCTTCCGATTGAGGCAGAGGGCAGGCCCGATGGGAGTAGCAAGCTCGCGCCGGAGGAGGGCATCCCAATCCGAATTCCATTTCTCTGGATCATGCAGAGCATCCTCAGGCAAGGGAAGGAAGCTGAGTGCCGCAGTGCCGTAGCCAAATATGTCACGCGTATTTCCTTTCTTGATTTCTCCTTTCAGCTGAACCAACCGGCGCCGCGCCACAGATGAAAAAAAAAAAAAAAACATAAAAGATCTTGCTACAAAATTGATCCACTGGCAGAACTGTCAAAGGAGAACATTTACCTCCGGCGCCACTCTCCGCCACACTTCCACCATCTCGTTCCACACCTTTTTCTGAACTTGCAAGCCATCTTTGTTGCATGTCCAAGCCGGCGGCCTGTTTGTTCGAATATAAGCATAAATAAAAAGCAGCATATGAGCCGCGCACCGTCGTATCTCGCACGAGGAAATGAACGCGCCGGGTGGCGTCGGCATGAGCACCGCGTAGACCATGTTTATCGCGCCTTTAGATATCGGCCACGCGACGGTGTGGTACAGCCGCCTGACAGACTACGTTCAATGCGCATGCCTCTCGTGGGGATTTTATTAATCTCTCTCACAAGGCGACGGGCCCGAGATTGCGGTCCCGCCCAATGTCGGAAACGCACATACCCGGATCGACGACACTGAAATTGAAATTCATGAGACGGTGCGCGGCGGATAAACGGATGCGGACTTGACGACGACCCCTTCTGCCTGCGGCAGCGCTGCGATCTCACGGGCGAAGAATAGATTGAAGAGCTTGGAGACTGCGTAGCGGTCTTTTGTCATGGGCCCAGACGACGGGTCGTTCAATTTCTGGAGGATATTCGTCGCCCGTTTTTCGGGAAATCGGGTTAAATATTGGGCTAAAATATATCATATGCGTTCAACAAACGTGTTTGAATAGACGATGGGATGGAGCTTACCTGCCGAGCCAGTGATGGACAAATGTGGCGGGGTTTGCGACACATCTGCGTGAGGCGGCGGGAGCTTCGTTGTGGCCTGCAGCAAGGGAAGCAACAAGACGGCCAAGAGTCCGGTGGCGATTCCGTTAACCTGTAAGCTGAGAAAGCATTCCGCGTCAGGAATTAAATATTTATGGAATAAATCCGTACGTCTTCTCCCATCCATCCGAGGTCATATCCCACCCAGGTGGGCTCGTGACGCCCGCGTTGATAATAGCTCCATCCAGACGACTGAGAGTGCTGTTGACTTTCTCCGCGAAGCTCTTTACACTGTCAAATTTTGCCATATCAAGTTCCCAGACGTCGATAGAACCGCCAAAATTCGTCTGTGCGACAATTTCCTCCTTTGCCTTCGTCCCTTTGCTTAAATCTCGAACCCCAAGAATTAGATGCGCGGGTTTCATGCGGGCAAGATGAATTGCGCTGGCGAAACCGAGACCAGTGTTACTCCCCGTGATTATGAATGTCCTCCCAGTTAAGTCGACACTGATGGTGGGCAGTTTAGCCAAGAACTGGTCGGGCAAAAACGTGAAAAGTGCGTAGCGAGCAGCGCTGAGGTAGGATCCCATTTGGGTACAGTGCTGAGGACGGAAGTGAGCGAAAGGATGGAAGTTCGGCTATCCGTGTATCCGTTTCCCATCAAAGCCATATCCCCAACAATTAGTATCGGCCCGGACAAGCCCGGACATTCGAACAGACAATGAACAAAATGAGCACAGTAAGTTGAACGAAACTCTCCCTGCCGACGGTGATAGGATACGTGAGCACAATTGGGACCTGGACAAGTTTGAATAAAGACAGTGCGAGACCGAAGTGTATGAGGTTGCAATTGGTATTGGGTTGGTCCCAGGTTCATAGGAGAGTTGAAGGAAGAGCTCGGTTGAAGGAAGATAGAAGGATCTACAGCATCACCCATTGCGGCAGTGTGCCAGATCTAAGACGGATCTCATACGCACCGTCAACGTTGTGCCGAGGCCGACCAAAGAGCGCCTGTAATACCGAGCGGGCTACTACCTCACAACTGAATGCATCGGCACTGCTCATAGCCAGGGGAGGCAAGCAACATCGAGCAGTGCAAGGTCGAAACAGACAACGATTCAGAGGACAGGCGGATGAACCATCCGTGGCATTCCAGTGACGACCCAAGCGGCGGACCTGCTAAGCATCGACTGGCCTGTGGCCATCCGCAGCCTGTCAGATTGACGAAACGAAGTAGTACCAGTCTAAGTTTGCGCGATAGCCGCTCCAATCGCGATTACGGACGGGATAGCTGCCACTTCAAGTATCGCGCACTTGACCCACTCTATTATGATTTACGGACTGCCGTTTATTGACGGGCCTCCGGTTACATCGAACTATCGCGGATTCTTACATTCAATGTCAAAACAAATTAGCCAAGAGATCCTGGTGACGATGGTTCAGTTTCGTAGGGACTCGGTGTAGATAACAATATAACAAGAAAGCGTACCTGCGACATCATTAGTCCGCCGAAGGGTACTGAACGAACGGTTTGCACCTGTTGTCGAGGCCGCCGCACGGTCCTATGTGCGGAAGCGTCAGAGAGCGGCGTAAATGACTAAAAACTATGGGAAATACGGACTGTAGGAAACCGCGCGCTCTTCTTCGGAGTCGATCTTTCTGCAAATAGTCAATACGTCGACGGTTGAGTCTAATAAAAACTTGAAGGTACTCTGCGTCGGCTACAGGGATGATGGGAACATGCACTCTCAATTCCTGCCCAGGTGAGAAACAGAACAAACGGGCTAACCGAGGGGTGATCTGGCAGCGTTACTGGTGCTATCACGACCGAGGAAAATTCGAATCGATAAGTAGACGTATGAGTGAAATGGATTGAACCAAGGCATACTCGAAGTCTGGATAATGGATGAAAGGCATATGTTCTGATCTACGCGTTAGCCTTCTGGTAGGGAATTTTGAAGGACGTGGGGTTAACTGGCGGGAGATCTTCGAGCTTTGTCTGCGCTATCGCTGCGAAATGAGCGAGATGCGTGGGTTTGATAAAAGATGGAAAGGACAAACCCCTCGGACGGGTAGTTAACGAACGGAACGTGCTGGTGGTCTCCGCGCGTATCTTCGACGGAGAGTAAATCACCGCAATTCCTACTGAAATCAACGAGAAAAAAACTCACCGAGGCTCAGAGCGATGGGAGACGCAGACACCCAGGAGACGCGTTGGGTGAGTCCGACGAGGATAGAAAGTGCTTTGAAAGGGGCCTTCATGTCCAACGGAGAGTGTTTTTAGCGTATCACCGTAGCTTAAATGGATGATGCGCGATTAGCGTATAAGGTAGCCGTTTTATACTGTTAGAGCTTCTACATCGAAGACGGGAAGGAGCGGTGGAACTATACTTTGCCTCCTGCTCATTCACGTGGCGCAAACCGGGAGAGGCCGAGGCATTCAATATGTCGGGCCTGTTTCGAGAATCCTTGCCTTCTCCCAGTTCACATTGGCTTTCTCGTCAGACTCGAGCGTCATTCAATCAGTGCTAAAAATCACTCCGGATCCCTAAAGAACGAGGACAAGAAACACCAGTAGAAGACACTTTTCAAGACGGTCGAGACTCGAAAGGATCGCAGCAAAGGGAAGGCTTTCGTGAACGAGAAAAACGTTGCGCTCACGAAACCCTTTTGCTGCATGATGACGTTCAAAATGGAAGAGCCTAAAGCCGCAGTCAAACATGCGACGCAAATTCCCTTTTTTGGGTTCTTCTTCTCCCACCTTGGTTGCTTGCCCTTCGCGGTTTCGGTCTTCCTGAAGAAAGGCTGTATGAGAACAATTCACTCACTGCCTTGACGTTTCTCTGTACTATTCTCAGCTCAATTGCCGCTTTGCCTCGCGGTACCGATCAAGAGCCGGTCGCGCAGCATCTGGTTCTAGGGCGACTATCGACCACGCCAGACCCATGAGATGCATTGCGCGATTCGTATCGACAGAAGTCCCATGCCCAGTTTAATTCCCCTTCCAAACTGTTTGAGCCGAGGCGCTGATAATCGGTGCCCTTGAATACGGCAGCGAAAGCTCAGTATGACCTTCCTTGGTCTACATCCCCCGTACTTCCGGCATATTCTCAAAAGCGCTCCACAAACAAGACCAGCTTCACTGCCTCCTGCCTGCTCCCATTCACATCCTCTTAACATCGACCAACACGTTCTCTCTAAAAACCGAATGCTCCGAAAAGTGCACGACTATATTCCCTTGCCAACCGACTCTGAAGAACATTTCAAAGAACAAGAGAGACGCTCCGGGTATAATCGAATCATATTCACCCTCCTTTTTTTGTCCCTGGTTTCCAACGTCATGTTGGTGTATAATTTATTCTCGCCAACGCTTTATGGCTTTCCGGAGGCTTTTTACTGTGGGTTCATGTCTGATGACCTGGTTCGCGTGCCTCAACCTGCCCTAGCACCGGCATGGACTGCGGTTGCATATAAAGTGGTTAAGTTCCACCGCGGCCTACAGGACGATATTCCGATTTATGAACGCCCCCCGTCCGACGAGGTTGACCAGGCCTGGGAACAGCTGTACGCATGTAAGCACCTGTGAAAAGAACGACTTCGGTTGCCTTCTGTGCTCATCCTTCCTCAGATGCGGCATCCCGGGTCCCGAAATCGGAGGTCGTGAAAATGACAAACAGGACATGGCCCATTCTTCACGAAGAGGGGAACTACATCATAGCTCTCGATGTCTTTCACCAACTTCACTGTCTGGTACGTTCCTATTTTTATTTTTTATTCTCATCGTCGTTAACAAGAATAATAATAATCAGGACATGCTTCGCCAGCAACTCTACCCCGACAACTACACTCTCAAGTCGAAGGTCCACCTGCGGCACTGCGTCGGCGCGATCCGACAGGCCCTCATGTGCTACGCGGATATCAGTCCTGTTGTGTGGCAGTGGTCGGCTCAATACAAAGAGGCAGAGCAGCGCGACGATATTATGCACACCTGCCGGGACTTCGACAAGATTCAAGAGTGGGCAAAGGAGCGCAGTATGGGGGCCCTTCCGGATCTTAGCGTGTATATTGTGGAGTGATCCTGTTTCACTCCGACGACAGCAAGTTACGTTTCTTGAAGATTGATCATTTTTTACAATCAGAGGGGAACCGATGTAAGCATCGCCGACCTAGCGACCTTGAAAGGGAGATGAGAGATGCAGTGCGGAAGGTCAGTAACATTCACGACGCCCGACTGACGCCAACAATCGCAACGGAGTTGTCCATTCACCTTGCCGTTTTTGGTGAGTCTATATGCGCCGCGTGCCCTGCTATTTACGCTAATCGATTAACCTTCTCGATCTTCCTGCTGACTCGAAATCCGCTCAGACAGGACCGTGCCTAGGTACCTTGGATACGACATTTAGAGGGACCGCAGCTCGGGAAATTAGCCCCTGCATCCGCGGCCCCTCAGGCGGATCCCGTCTGCTAACGGCGCTGGTCCCTATGGAACTCAGAAAATCAGTTCCCCAACGACGTTGTCCGTTCTTGCGCCACTGAGCGACTTTACGTGGGCGAGACTAATGTGGTGCCTTGTCCGGATGCCCGTTCATCTTAGACTCGGCCGCGTGTCTCGTCTCTTGACGGCGTAAATGAATGAACTTCAGCATATAAGACGGATGAATCTAGCCGAGGAATCAACAAAAAAATCACCATGTCTTCTGACGACTCAGAACTCTTTGGATTGCGCGACATATACTTGAATATCACTCTCGTTCAGGCGTTCGGCAATGGTGAGGTCCAAAACGTTCTCTCCAAGGTCTCCATCTCATCCAAAATGTCTCCCAGGAATATACTTCGTCATATTCTTCCTAGCATTGTACGCGATGGGTGCGAACTTCCTATTCTTTCGGATGCCAATTCAGCGCTAACGACGACCCCAGTCTTCAAGAGAAAACCCACAAGCTGCTCTTTATTGTCGTCATCTTAATGTACATCTTCGCGACGATTCAAACCTGCGTGCATTGGGCAATTATCCGGAACGCTTTCGTTACGCACGGCACCAGCCCCGACCGGTCAACTATTTGACCCAGCCAACATTCACGCTCATTGTCTTGCCCGCGACGTTGCTGGTCGCCAACACCTTTCTCGCCGACTGCGTCCTTGTACGTCCACATATTTATTATGATTTGGATGGACCCAGATTTTCAGATTTACGCGGTCTGGAATCACGACTGGCGGGTGATCATCTTGCCTACGATGAGTACTATCGGCGGGACAGGTATTCGTCCAATTTTTTCCTTTAGGAGAAGGCTCACCTATTATTTATTTCAGTCCTCGGCATTCTCACCGTCGTCGAGACCGGCAACTTCGTTAAATACGGTGGTGATTCGAACGCATTCGTGGACTATGCCCGCCCGTACTTCAGCATGTGCCTTGTTACGACGCTGCTCGCGACGGCGCTCATCGTCTCCGCATCCTATGGCTCACGCGTGACCACGCCGGCACCGCGTTCTCTGGCTACCGCGCCATCATCGAGATGGTCGTCGAGTCGGCGCTGCTCTATTCTATCACGCTCATCGTCTACATCCTACTCCTCTTTGGGCCGGACACCAGCAACAACGACGGATATGCGCAGGCGATCCTCATTCAGATGACAGTATTCTTGTTTCTAAGAAATATCTGGATTTTCTGAGCTGGCCATAAGGCATCGCCGACTTTGATCGTTGCACGGTATCCTTCGGACTAGCGCGCCCCAGTTCGTCCTGGCAGAGGACCTCCAAGACGGCGCATTCGAATTTCGCTTCGTCCACGATCGTCACAAAACAAATACAGTTCTCTGCCAACGAAGACCTCGAATCCCGTTCTGCGGTCGAGATGAAGGAGCAGGCGTCTACGTCTTCATCAACCTGAATCGCGGGTCAAGTAGTTAGCCACGTCCACATTCTACACCACATTCTTTGTTTATTCTTCTTGTCTTATTACTACGCCTATACATCTACGTGCTACTCTGTGGATCGACTCTACAAGATTAATATTATAAACAAGAAATTCGACGCCCAATTCATGTATCAATAATTGAAATCGCGGATCTGCAGCTCAGAGTGCGCCTTGCGCACCTCATAGTCGCGCGATTCCCACCAGCTCTTCCCGCACTGCTCCAGGGCATTTTTATCCGCCAGGTCCTCGCGCTCCTCAACCGCCACCCGCTCCTTCATCTGTTCCTCAGTGGGAACCTTCATCAGCTCCGCCTTCGACTTTGCCCTCAGCCGCCGCCGCTCCTCATTCTCCTTCTTCGCCGCCTCAAGCAGATACGGCCAGTGCTCGCCGCGGCCAAAGTCAATGATGCGGAAGGACGGCGTCCTATCGGAGCGCGCGGAGGGAGCGACGGTGAGCGGACCTGGCTGCCTGAGGATGTTGCGGATGTAGAACGAGCCTTGCGTGAATTCCGCGTAATGAAGGCGCAACGCGAGAGAGTAACACTCAGATCTGAAAACGGATCAGGTTGTGACTCCATCAAGAGATTCTGAGAGGCGTACCGATCGTCCGCGGTGAACTTTTGGGGCAAGATCGGCGATCCACATTCTTCGAGGAGGAGGATCGGGGATACATTTGGTAGCTGGCGCTGCGTTTGAATGCGCAGAGTGCGTCCTTTTCGTCCGTTCGCGCGGCATCCTCGTCCTCGTCCTCTCTCGTGCTCCACCTCCGCCACCTCCTCGTCATCTTCCTCCTCGATCTTGGTGGGCGGGTCAGCAGTAGCTGCTCCAGTCGATGCATCGCCCTGGCTTTTATTTCGGAAGGAGCACGATCCGTCTTCGCTGCCTTCCTCAGCTCCCTCGCCGTCCCTTCCACTCTTTCTTCTGTTTCTGCCTCACCTGCTTCCGTTTCTCCTTCCACGCACGCACCGCCTCCTGCTTCTCCCTCTCCACGTCCTCCCTCACCGGCACATAGTACCCATAAAACTTCGGCACCACCGCATGCACCGGCACCGGATGTGTGATCGGCGCCACGAGATTCATCCCGCACCAATCCTCCTGCAGGTGCTTCGGGAACGCGCCGTAGATCTTCCCCTCGTTGAGCAGAAGTCTGCGCGCCTCCTCGTTCGAGAACCCCGTCTTCGCGGCGACGGTGACCTCACCCGTGGGCGAGCGCGCGCTGAGTGGGACGGCGTAGCGCCGCGCGGTGCACGACGGAGTGGTTGCCCACCGAGGCGCGGGGCGGAGGAGAGGTTCAGGTGCGCGATGCGGAGGTTCGTCTCGGGGCCCGGTACGACTGGGCGGGAATCGCACGTCGCGGGTGGAGGTGAAGGCGGCGGTGGGGCGATGGAACTGGCAGGTGGGGTAGGGAGCTTGATCGAGGCACACTCGTAGTCCGTGTTCAAGGCCGTCGCGGCTCCGTGTCGCGTGCAAAACGGGGCCACACGCGCTTGTACTTGCGGGGCACTGGCTCCTGGGACTGGCCGGTCGCCGGTGCCGACCGTGCGGAATAGTAGTACGTGTGCGTCGTGCTTTCGTCCGGGTCGTTCGCGTAGAGAATGTCGGGGAAGTATTCCTCGGGGATAAACTCCTCCAGCTTAGGGAGTTTGCCGAAAACCGGCTACGGAAGGTTTATCAGTCTTTAATGGGTAATTGGCCAGGAAAAGCTACCTCTGGTGTGGGCGGAGGCGGCGGCGGCGACGCTTTGACTGGAGTAGGAGGCTCCAGAGGCGCAGGCGTACTAACGGGGTTGGCGGGCTCGTTTGCAGTATCGGGCTTGGCGTCTTGAGTAGCAGCAGATGGCTCTGCGGTCGCTTTAGCTTCACCCGTCGCAGCTTTCCACCGTCGTTCCGGTCTGGGTGGGAAACAAGACTGCGCGAGACAGGCGCGATCTCACTGGCGGCGCTGGGAACAGCCTGGACATCAGCCGAAACTTGCACGCCTGCTACGGGGAGTAGGATCTACGAGTGATAGAGGCGGCGGAGTACGCACCATCACCGCGGCTTCTCGGTGCAACCCTTGACCTCTGCTCCACCTGCGCTGGAAAGAGTTAAGATCAAGGCGAAGAAAAATACAGCGTCGGACGACGTACCGTCGCCGTCACCGAGCTTGTCACTATCCGCAGCGCCGTCATCGACTTTCGGAGAATCCGCCTCCATCGCCTCCGCAGCGGAGTCCTGCGTTTCTGCGGTGGAGGCCCCGGGGCCTGCGTCCACCCGCAGGCGGCATCTACCACTGCCGAATATAAGCAACGAGCAATCTCATCAAGCGAAGACAGCGCACCGTCCGCGAGCTTGTCGACCTTCGGAGCATCTACGACCATCGCGTCGCCGGCAGGTGTTGTAGGTGGGTCCGGTGTCGCTGTCGCTGAGGACGACTCGGACAAAGGTAAGGAATGATAATAGCGGACGACGTACCCTCGCCCGCCTTGTCTCCCTCCCCAACATCGTCCTTGACCTTCGGAGCATCCAAGTCCAGATCCATCGCGTCGGCTTTGGGGTCTTGCGGCGCTGACGTGGGTGTCTGAAGGCCCAGGTCTTCCGTGGAGGCTGTATGGTTTATGTGTAAGCAAGACCTCGGGATGGAGGACGGCGTACATACGTGATTCGGCAGCGAGGGCTCCGCCTTGCGACAACGCGTTCGCATTCTTCGCCTCGGTCCACTCGGGGCCATCGGAGGTCCAGCTGGCTGTCTTCAGAGAGTCATCTGTATAAGGACAAGCAGGAATCAAAACCCGTGTATGTATAGCATCAATGAAATAATTTACGCACCTGCGGGCGAGACGAGTACGGCAGAGCCTGGGCCGGTGAACCAGCGTCGGAGGGCGGCGCTACATCGTGGCCGGGGCGGCGGCGGATCGGTGTCACTTGAGTGGCGCTGCCGTCTGTTCGGGGCTGCCGTGGCTGGAAAGACGAAGACGAAGATGGTTAGTCCAGGGCGGACACCGGTAAAGAGGAAGAAAGAAGAGTGTGTACATTCTGCAGTGGCGACGACGCCGTTTGGGATCGGGGTGGAATCCGGGGCGGTTGAGGAAGCTGGCGGAAATATGAGGGACACGGATACGAAGATAAGAACGGGATCTGACCCGAAGCAGGAGCCACAGGCGGGGAGTCCGCACGGGTGCTGCGCAGGCGGTCACAGTCGCACCGGCACCAGAGGACGCTACAGTCGCACTGGCATTCGCGTCTTGCCGCAGATCAGGCCGAATACATTCTGCGGAAGAGGTAACAGCATACCTGGAGGTGGAGAAGCGTCCACTGGATGTCTGGTTAACATGGTCGATGAAGATAGATAAATTATACAAACCTGATTTTGCGGCCGTTTCTACTGGAGGCGCGTGAACGGCGGGTCTGAAAGAACATCGAAAAACTTACCGGCTTTCTCTGGCCACCTTCATGAGGTTATTTGATCGACGACACCAAAGCAAGTAAAGTAAAAGCTTACATATAGGTTGGTTTGGCAACCTTCGGCTTCTTGACGACCTCGTCCCAATACGCTGCAACGGGCGCTCGTGGCGTCGACCACATCCCTCGTCGATATATCCAAGCCCAGCACTCGACGCGACATGGTCAGGGAGCGTCAAGCACGGCCACGGCCGTAGACGCCGCGGCTCCGGCTCTTCTTCGAGTTTTTCCTTGAGGTAGTTTCTCCGTACTCTTTAATCATACTGCCGGACCAAATGGTAAGGACATTGACGCCGGGGATGCGAGGGATCCTGCAACGCGTCCTCATATCAGCAAGCGATTCGATTTCGATTTAAAAAAAGTGAGTGGCACCAATAGAAATCGTCGAGGGTGTGTCCCCAGATGATATTGTTTTCGGTCCTTGTGCCCTGGGCGGAGGTTTTTCGAGGAGCTTGCCTTTGGGATCGCGGACCCATTCCTTGTAAACGACGCGCTGGCGATCTTCAGGCATGGTGGTGGTCCGAAGAAAACCAATGTGTAGGCTCAAAAGAAGCCCTGCTCAAGTCCAATCAGCAATGAGTCAAAGTCAAAGGGTCGGGAGTTCGAAACGTGTCGATCTTCGCCGATAAATAATGCCTGCAGGATCAAATAAATGCATCTGCGTATGCAGGCTCAAACAAAAGCAAATCGAGCGTCAAAGCGCTATAAAGACCAAAGCAATTCAGTAAGCATCGACCTCGCATACGACCGCAAAAAACCACGCAAAACGAAAAGGCCAGGCACGGTGCTCTGTGTATTGCCAGATTTGGAGTTATGAGAGCCTTCAAATGAAAAGAAGCAAAGATGGCGAAAAGGAAGTGCAGAAGGGCGTGCTGTTCCATCGGGGATTACTATGAAAGGGGTTGACTTTGATAATTAGTGCATTCATGGACGATATAAGACAGGTAAAAACGCCAATAAAGCTCTGAAACTGGGGAAGTACAAATGCCAGTTTCCTGGTAATAACAAAACAAACGGGGAGCGAGATATATAGTAAATAGACAGCACACGACCGACTCAGCTTCTGTTGCTGTTCTAGATTCCGCCGTCGCGTCCAACCTCATGTCTCACTCGACTTCTTTTTGTCTTCTTCTCTCTTGCTTCCATCGCATTGGATTCGGCAGCAAATCGCAAAAGAAGGGCAAGAGTTCTCAGACGAAAGCTGTAGCCTGAGTCCGAAGAGCCTTCGACTCGGAGGACACCCAAAGGAGAGGACTTGCAGAAAACCAGAGAAGACTCGGGATGGCTCGGGATGGCTCGAACTCAGACGTCACACTGTCACAGATAACTGTCACTTTCATCAACTCCGACAAAACTCCGAGGCAAGACTCAATAGGGTGTTTCACAGTTGGGATTTTGGCCCAACTTGGGCTCCAACTTCGGCCTCCAACTTGGCCCAAGTTGGAGCCCAAGTTGGAGCCCGAAATCGAAGTTGGATGTCAAGTCGTGCACAAGAGCTCGACTTGACATCCAAGTTGGCCAACTTGGGCCCCAGCTCCAACTTCGGCTAACTGCGCCTGTTTCACATCAATCAAGATACGTAACGCCCAATTCACGAATTCGCGACAAAATCAGCTGTTTGGTCGTTCACAGTTAACTCTCCAACTTGGGCCTCCAACTTGGCCAATTTTGGACCAAGTTGAGGGCCAAGTTGGAGCCCAAGTTGGACCAAAAAAGCCAACTGTGAAACACCGTCTAATCAAGACTGGTGAAGTTTGGGTCAAGTCGTTCAAGTTGAACGAAAGTCGTTGCAGCGTAAGCAGTGTATCAGGTTGTAATAAATATTATATCTTGCTCGTTTATTTTCCAGCGAAGGATAGACAGGAATCAATTTCGAGCAAAGTTCGGTCGAGCAGATCCAGCCCCAAAACTCCCTAAAGAGTCCAAAGAATCCTGAATTCGAGCTCAAAGTAAGCTCAAAGTCCTTATTTTTAAAACCACAATTCTCAGTACCCACATCCTTATATCCCTTGGCACAACTGCAGATATACCCGTTATAATTCGTTCGTCGGGTCGCCTGAGTTGTCACGGTGTGGCCAAGCCGTCCTCGCCGCTCGGCATTGCTCCACCTTGCTCCAGCCGAACTGTTCTCGAAGATTGAAAGTGCCCATCGTTTTGATTTCGCTGTCAGACCGCCCCAAGGAACCTTGACCTAAGGCGTCCCTACCGGGACTGCCTAGGTTTCGATCTGGACTTAAAATTAAATGAACTATTCTCTCTCGCACAACAATTTCTTCTTCGTTCTTGGGGGAAATCAGTGCGTGAAGCTGTGGGTATCGCTTTTTTGCGGATGTTTGTGCCCCTTTTCAGGATAATAAAAGCTCGCCATGAATGATGAATCTGGCGGCAGATGTCCGGTCCTTTCATTTCCGACCTGGCCACAGTCATTCCGACTTTCGGCACGCTCACAGCGCTTCTTTGGCGTCAAAATTCGATTTTCGGCTCACATACTGACTGAGAATCCGGAAATATAGGAAGAGGTCGCAGCGCAGCGCAGGCATGACAAAGGACACGCACCCGCGCCATGGTGCGCAAGTAATGGAGGTTCAGGAATGGCGTGGAAATAGCACTACAGCAGCATTTCACGAAAACCTTGTTCTTGCGGCGTTCACGGAGACTTTTGGACCACATTTGGACCATATCAGAGTCCCCAGTCCGAGTCGGAACAGTACAGGTTGCATGCTGATGGGCTGTTCCCCGATGGGAGTCTTATTTTAGGCTTTATCGAGGTATCTATATAACCATTTACCTTGATTCGCCTTTCTACACTCATTCCGCATCCCCAAGGATATGTGCTCGCGCAAACAGGTAACCTCCCTCCCAACACCTCGTCCGTACCAGCCAGGCCCCGACGATTCTGAACCATTCTGTCACTATATTTCCGCGCATGAACCTCCTCCACCGGCTGAGTCTCTGCCTCCCCACATGAGACTCGACAGCTGGCCGGGTGTCCCTTTTCCACTCAACAAACTTTGCCAGATCATCATCACGACTTGCTGCTTGCTATCTTACGGGAGTCGGAATCTCCAG
>JARJLF010001173.1:0-95477 GCA_029378395.1 Mycena leptocephala
TGTTAGCCCGCTGCGCGGCAAAGCCCGCTATCATAACCTCATCCACACAAAATCGTTGACACTCACCCGAAGACCAAGTATTCGTAAATAAAATCAATTAAATTGAAACACAGGTGCAACGCACGTGGTCGAGTACGTTGTATTGTATTCGGCCAGTACCACCGTGGCGTCCTCGTCTACCATGGTCAAGATCGTAGCATTGTCAAGAGGGTCTCCACGACAGTCCGCCGGTTAGGGGGCATCTTCGACATCCCTGTGTTCCGCCCTTACTCCTATCGTTGCAAAAGTACTCGTCCCTTTATGTTCGTCACAACACGAGAGTACAAAGCTGCAGGAAAGGCACTATTCTCGGCGGGAGACTTCGTTGGTGCAGCTCATCAGTTCACGAATGCTATCAAGAGCCCTGTAGGAAAAAAGAACTCGATCTTGTACTCCAACCGAGCGGCGTGTTATTGTGCATTGGGCCGGTGCGTACTCGTATATTATCTGACGCGGAATTCATGATATGGTCCAGGTACGAGGAGGGTCTAGTCGATTCTATCAAGGTATATTCACAATCTGAATGTGGACCAATAAAAGCTGCAACTCCCTCCGACAGGCCACAGACCTGGACCCAATGAACGCTAAAGCGTGGTATCGAAGGGGCGTATGCGAAGAGGTGCGCGCGTCACAGTGATCCGATACGGATTCCACGAGTCTGACTCAGTATACAGGGCCTGACGCTATACATGGAAAGTGTTCGGTCATACGAGCGTGCCATATCGTCGACCTCTATTCCGTCCCTCCTCAGGCGCAGCGAAGAATCCCTCAACTTAGCAAGGCTCAAAACAACGTCGGTGAGTTTAAAACAGGCCACGAACCCAGATATATAACCGACTATTGAAAGGGTTGAAGTTTAAGCCGGATTTATCTTCTGTGTAACCTCCGCCGGGCGAGTACGAAAGCGAAATTTAAACTCGGTTTTAAATACCATTTGTCAATAATATTCTAAATGGCATACTCTTCAGCGAAGTCTCTCTCATATTCAGCATGAGCCACGACGTAAGTTCCTTTCCTTTGCATACGGGAGAGCATGGCATAGGATAGGAAAACAGGAGCTGTAGGGTCAACGATCGACAGATCAATGGATGTCGTTCCCCCAGAGTCGATGTGGTTTCAGAAAACCGAGTCGGCCCAGCAATAGGAAAGTTCATAAGTAATGGGCCAACGCCATAAGTTCAGCAGCACCCAGGACATAAATAGTCGGTTGTGGAACAGTTTGGGGCCGTCATCAATGATACGGTCACGCCACGCAACTAGAAACACAAATCTGAGTTACCCTATGTATACTACATTCAAGAAATCGTCGGTGTAACTACAAGTCATACAAATACCCAGCTAATTCGGTTTGTGCGAGCGGAAAGTTGCCATACTAACGTCTCTGTGGAATTGATTTCGTACCCATAAGCCATTGCAAAATAGTCTATCCGCTATTGCTTTTTCACGTAATACTAATACCAGTTGGAAGAGGGCATATCGCTCGCCGTTAATCTTCGAGTGTTGGACGACGATCAGAGCCGACCCCAGTCCGTTGTCTTCTACGATTCTTCGCACATCGGCGGACTTTATACTGCAATTCAAATTTTGTAAATTTGTCCTGACTGTCAGGCGGTAAAAGTCGATGTCAAAGTCAACGGTGAGGCCGCGGACCGTCCCTATACTGGCAAGTGCCTCGAAGTGTTCTCTCGCCTTTGCTTTACGGTTGTTTGATGGCGGGGCGGTTGAAAATTCAACCTCCATTAGCCTGTTCCCCGGTGCGTTAAGGTATCCGTATCGGGCGCGCAAGGCCAACCTCTCGTAAGCCTGTGTTCGGGTTTCGTTCCCGCTGGATAACCTGAAGATAGTCAAACCCCTGCAGCGTTCCATAATAAGAGCCAGTTCCGCGTTGGATACGGGGCTCTCGAGCAGGTCCAATTCGCGCATGGAGGGGGCAGCTGCCGAGGACCCATAGATTTCTGTGAACAAACTGTCGCTAAACTCCGTATCCTTGTCTTTGATGGCGAGCCTGGTGATGCCCGGGGCAACGATGGGCGGGAGATCACGGACGTTGTACAGAACAAGACTTTCGAGACTCTCGAGTGGGGTCTTCCATCCACCATTAACCACTGCTAGACGTTTCGATCGCCATACCAACGTCTTCAAGCCCGTGCATGAAGAGAGTAAGTGCAACCAAGAGGAGTCGATTTCGTTTATAATTTCCAGGAACGTTAGGTGAGTAAGCGGTGGTCGCAAAAAGTTCACAGGGGTTACGTGGAGCTGTCGCTCAAAAGGTACCCAACAAGTCAAACTCTCGATACGTGAGGCGTCAATAGGGATGGGTCGGTGGAATACGCTGCAACGCTGGATGGGATTTTCGGATGTAAGGCTCAAAACACGGAGCTTTCCCGCGGTGAGCAGAAGATCGGTTCCTGCGAAGAGCGAGTGCGGACAGTTGTAACCGGGCTCGCAGTAGCGGCGGGCAACAAAGTACAGTGAATGCCACCGACGTCGGATCGGCCCCGATTTCAATGTCTCCCAAATTTTAGCTGCATTTGAATCCGGTGAAGACGTCAAGGGCATATCGAAAAGTATGCGCAGGGGATGCGTGCCCGACCAAATCAACTGATTTTTTACCGACTTTAGTGTTGCATAAAAGGTCTACCGAGTTCAACCGGTTGAACTACGATATTTGACCAGAGCGATTTCATGGATCTGCATACAAGTGCAAAAGTTTTGCAGGTGGCCATCAGATGCGCGCGAGCGACCTTTCGGTTTAACACCGACGCCGCGCTCTCGTCGCGATCGTTTACCGAGATATCAAAGATCGAGTCGAGAACTTCAGTGGGAACTATAATGAACACCCAAATGAGCAGTTATTCGTCCAAGTGGCGCGACATACGGTTTTCGAAAGTAGTAGCTTGCCTGTGCACCAAATCACCTTTCTGGCCATTTTCTCCAGTGGATCGCGGCGGCATTGCGTTTAGGATTCAGAAAATACGCAGTGTACGCGAAGAGGCAGAGACATTCGAGACGCAAACAACGAGCGACCGAGACTTGACAGTAGCAGAAACCAAAGCACGAAACGGAAGATAAAAGATATTAATAAAAATTGCGCAGCTCCAACCACCACGTGATCTTATGTATTTTTCATTCATTCTGTTCTGTCTCTTCCCGTGCCACGTTAACAAAATATAACTAGACATGAGGAGGGTCTCGTTGATTCGTTAAAGGTTTGTTCAAACCTTGGCTCCGGGCGTTGCGTTTGAAGTCAGCCAAGGGTGAAATGACTGGTGTGAGCTAGACATGGGCTGTGGACTATGAGCACGCATTTGTACCGTAAATAAACAGAAAAAAATGTCAACCGACGCGTGGAGCTCGGAAAGGCTGTAGTCCAACATGCCATATTTTTTCTTTGTCTTCTAGTTTTCTTTCTTTTTCAAGCTTAATTCTTCGAAGTCAAGCGTCACGTTACTTCGAAGTCACATGGCACGTCTGGCGCGTCCTCTTGTCTCTCTGCTGGCACGGTGCAACGTCCAAGTTCTCGAATACAGCGCTCTTTCTCTACGGTCTCGGATTACCAGTTCATCTTCAATCCTGTATTCCTCAAGTATTTGAATGGAAGGATGGCTTATTTCAGTCGCGTTGTACATATCTCTGCACTACCTCTTGGTTCTCAACAGTCCACTCGACATAGTCCTTGATATATCCCTTCCGACTAACTTTGGCATGAACGAGCCTCAACCTTGCAAACCGTCCTACCAACATTGTCCTCGCTTCTTCGATGGTCACTTCGCCAACGATCAATAAGACCTCCAGGCGAGGAAAAATAAGTTCCGGGTTCGGCGCGTCAAGAAAACGGGCTAATTGCGTAAACGCATGGGTACTCGGGCGGGTGTCGAACGAAGTCGCGCTCCGGAACAGCGACCAAAAAGATGGGATCTCTGGTCCGGTCAGATCCAACGTGTCCAGTCTAACATGTCTCGCTACCCCACAAATATGCGGAACCCATGTTACAGCCATGACGATCGACGCGCCAACGCTGAGGTGGAGACCGAAAGTGATAATCTCATCGACGACGAGGTTCCGAAGCCATTCGATATTCGATAGTCCACCGTACGCCAGGTGAAAATTGGTGAGGTGGGGCAAGTGGAGGGGGGGACCGTCATACCATTCGGCACACGAGACGTTCGTTACCCGCAGATCCGTGAGTGCGAGCATAGCTCCGAGGGCAATCCGAAGCTGACTCCACTTCAGGTCCAAGTACGTGCTTCCCAGGTCAACGACAGTTATCGCCTGGTAAAACTCGGGGGAGGTCCATAGAGGCCGGAATTCGCGCAACTTTAAGCGCGTGACTTGCCCCACGAGTGGCAAGACCAAAGACGCCTCCGCAACCACGGAAACCGTACATTCGATCGTCAGGTCTCTGAGGGCGGTCGAAGGGAAGTTGGATATGGCATGGAGGATCGACGCCAAGCTGCGTTCCTCGAGCCCCTCGATCACGAGAGCCTGCACTTGAACGAAATAATGCGACAGTCGGGGCAGTACGTTGGACACGAAGTCGGTCATGGTCCGCGAAGAGACCGCCCGCGAGCCCCGACCTTCCCCCACGCGAATACCCCTGTATGGTCTGGCGTCGATACGCAAGGCGAAGGTCGAGGGCCCCAGTCTATCCAGCGCCGTTTTAATCCAGTCTTCGGTCATGCAGCGTGCGACTGTGACGTTTCTCCACAAACCCCTCTGTTCGCGCACAATTGCTTGCCATCGTCTACAAACGCTGGCGATCGCCAGGAGAGAGTTTAGGGCGTCGAACCAAACAGGGCTTGTCGGGTCTATCGCGCGGAAGAATATTTGCTCGAGAACTTCGGTGGGCTGGCGGACGGTCGCATCGGAAGAAGACGTCGAGGACATGGACGACATAGAAAAAAAGAGTCAAGTGAAAGCCAAGCTAGTGACAACACGCTGACAAACACACGACTCGCAGTTCGCGCTGCGACCAATACAGGGGGTATGTCTGAAGGTCGCGGATCTCATTGAAGTGCAACAAAACCAATTCACGACCAGGACAATGTAATTTGCACAAGTAAAAAATACGATACAATTACGCCGTTGACCCCACGTTTTGTGATCGGAGCGCGCCATCTCTCAAGCGCCATTCGACGCGTCCTTGATCGTCGGCCCTAGATCTTGGGCCCACAATAGTCAGGTTGTCGCCCAAACCTTCTAACAGTTGCACAATAAACTCCTCCTCCACGAATACCCCCATTTCAAGGCGCTGCATGCTCGGCGGGAGGAATCTCGATTCCCTGGCGCGTTTCAGAAGGTCGTATGTGGCGCTTTCCGGACAGCCGCGAATGTTGATCAGGGTGGCGCTGGAGCACAAGAATACGACGTCGACGTCGCCCGATGCATATACCTGCGTCGACAACAAGACTTCCTTGGCCGACGCCAGCATGACTGGTACGATGGGCTGGAGATCCTTTAACGAACCATAGCTGCGCGCGAACAGGTGGAGCGAACGGAGGGCCGGCGCGGCGATGTTGCGCGCGTACGCGCAATATTGGTCGTCGCTGTACGCCATTTGAAATCTCGTCACGTTGGGCAACACGACCGCCGGCTCATCCTCCCAGTCGATGCACGCGACGTCGACCAGACACAAATCTTCCAGCGCAACGCATGCCTCTAACGCCTCCCGAAGACGTGTCCACTGGAGGTCGAGATCGTCGTCCATATACGCCAACACCAGTTTTGTGAGGAATCTGGAACTAACATCGTTCGTATTCCACCAAGGCACGACACCGTCCAGGGTCATGTTGGCCAGTGTGCTACCTTTTGGGACAGACACCGGGGTGACCTGACGGGCGCGAGGATTAGCAGCGAGGAGCTCCAGGGTGTGCAGCTTTCGGCCGTCCCACTCAGACATCGTCCCCATCAGCTTTCGAACGTCATCGTCTTCGACTCCCTCCAATGAAAGCTTCGTGACACGGTTGAAGACTGGCCCGAGTGGTTCAAGGACGACGCGACAGAACTCCCCTAAAGGCACGGACCGGACGCTGAGGTTGTCGGATCCAGCGATGGTGGTGTGATTTTCGCCGTCGATTTCCACGAATAAGTCCGCCGTCTGACCCGCCCTGAGCAGGCAATTCTTCACGAATGCTGGAGACATGAAGCGTTTTATCCGGATATTCGACCACAGCAACGGGAATCCACAGGCTATGTTACGCCACGGGCGGGACACGAGTTGGATGACCCTTCTCGCGTTCACGACGGCCACCCAATCCTTTCTAGTCGGGTCGACGCTGAGGAAGAATATAGAGCTCCAAATCTCGGGAGGGATACGAGAAGACATGGTGCTGGAGACGGCGGTGGCAGAGGCAAGTCGCAAGTTTGGGAGGGACATGATGGTGAAGAAGAAGAGATTTGCGGGCCGCGTGTCGATCACTATTAAATTGCACCCCCGTATGTCTCAAATGGTATTCAAGTCTTCGCCAGCTAATTAAACCCGCGTTGTAGACTAACTAAACCCCCCTCACGATCACTTTTCCGCAACTTTGCTTTTACGCCTTCTTTCTCGATCTAACCTACATCGGCAGAACGGACAAGCGACTCTTGGACGATCGCAGGTGTATCCAGCCCCGATGCGTGGGAGGCAGTCTACGTCTTCAAATTCGTATTGAGTTACGAACATAGAGTAAGTCTTCATGCATCGCTGTCAGCCTCAACTTCGCCTGAGATCAAACAGATAATCACCTTTTTCACTGTAGATAATTCCGTGGATTCGCGTCGTTGCATGGTGACGTTGAGCTTCATGAGCAACCCAACGACGTTAGCGTCACAGAACACCGCCTTTAACTCTGCGGCCTCTTGAGCTGAAACCGCTTCCAGCATGACCTGTGACGCCAGTTAGACACTACGCGAATTCGAAGTTAAAACGCACAAAAAAGGACGATTTCCTCTTTAGCGGCCATCCACCCACACCAATATCGAACCATGATACACCCACAAAGCCGGGCTGCACGGAAGAGTACTGTCAATAGGTTTTCCTGCGCTCCTCTTGGACCACACACCGTGACGTCCAGGTCGATCTTGACGATATCCCGCAGAGTGCGGAGTTGTTTATAAAACGACGTCTGCGCGTCGCATGTAATACCCGATGGACACTGTATCTGCAGACAAAATTGCATCCCATTGCCCTTTGAGACCATTAGACCTACTCGGACCGTCATTCAACAAGACTCACCATGGTAAGCACATTCTTCACTTCGCCGAACACTACGGATGGAAGCACACGCGCCACCTGTTTTCTTTCGCAGCGTAACCACCAAGGGTCCTCCTCGACCGCCTTGAAGGTGTATATACATGCCCCTTGGTCCGTGCGGTCCCACGTCGCCACAAAGTCACGACCGTATCTCGCCGCACAGAGCGCGCCGCTGTTTTTTTTCAGCAGGGTAAGGAAAATGGTCATTGAAGAGACCACAAGCTGGCTGGTGAAGAGAAAGGGAGGAACGGACGGTTGTTAGGCCGGAAATCGGTGTGGCGCAAGGGGTTCAGGAGATTGTTGTCCGTACTTCGGGCCCTATATGTGACAGCAGGTGTAGTAAAAGAGCGCAATCGAAAGACTCAAACGCGAAAAACCTAAGGGCGTATCTGACGGACGTCGAGGTTGGAACCCAGTATCGAGATTTTCAATTCTTTTGCCTGGGCGGCACAGCAAAGCATATTAGGGTAAAACAGGGGTCCTGTGTAGTTACTTGGTGCAAATCGAGCACCCGATGGACCCGTTCATGTCACAGACATATCCCGGAGCGAGCCTGGACGGAATGAATGCCTGGCTGTGAAACTCGGCCGTCCAGACGTCCAACTGATAAAGCTGTACTGAATCAGCCTCATACAATTGCACGCATATCAAACTGGAATGCTCACTCTCTCGACGAGCTGTGTTTCTGCATTGTGGGTGTCGTGCCTGGAGAAAGAGACCTTGATCAACGCCGTATTATGAGTCGGCAGTTTTATCTGCGCAAAGCCACTCAAGTCGCCGGATACGTAGAAGCACCCGTCTACGGGTCCGAGTATGGGGTCTATCGTATGGTAGTCCAAGTACGATCTGACAGTGAGCCCCCCCTGCGAAGCGTCAGGGCGGGATTGGACAAGGGAGCTGGGGCAACGCACGATAGTTTCGTCTTCGGCTGCGATTATTTTCTTGAGGACGGCATCCTGCTCGTCAAAAAGGCGAGTGACCTCACATGAAGCACCGGCCGGGCATTTTAGCCTCAGAACTGATTCCTTTGTGGTGGCCTATGTCGACGTATCAGCGTGTGCAGGACGGGACTCCGGAAGACGCACAGTGGTGTACAGCAGATCCAATTCACCAAACACGTAGCCCACGTAGTTCCAAAGGCTGCCCTTGCACCCATAATTGCCGCTGTTTTCGTCGTGTGCGATCTCTTTGTATAGATACAGGCAGCCACCATCGAGGGTACGTTTACGCACAGCGGCGAAATCTTTGTCGTACTCTGCACGGGCTACCACGAGACTATTTTCGCCTCGAAAGCGTGCCAGCATGTTGACGATATGAGGTTTCACTGAAGAGAGTGAAGTATGGGCCGAAGGAGGTTCCGACTGCCCGAGGAGAGCAGGAGAAAACGTCAGGAGGCAAGTGACGAGGCACAGGAGGCGTAAAGTCGATCAGTCATCGAAGCTGCGGCGGCTTGCAGATAGTTGTGTAGCAAGCTGAGGCAAGCATATTCCAGCGCGGTCCCATTAAGAAACCAGGTCAGATCAAAGAGCGCACCGTGCAAATGCTGTAACGCTTGACAGGTGCGGTGGCTATGCCAGAGTTTGGATACAACGTTTATTACAAACACGCCCGTACGACAGCCGCGGACCAATTAGACAATGCTAATACACAAAATCCTAGCAAAATTCGCATTTCTCCAGGCCACGATCGCACATGTAATTTTTCCCTTTGCATTCGTCTGGACTGAGGGTGATTGGCGTGAAGAAGTCTGAGTTCAGTTCGTAAGTCTGAAAATGTCGTAATCCAGAGTCAGTTTTGTTTATTCTTTTCTTGTCGCAGAGAAACGTTGTGTTACCCTGGATAACTGGCCTGCTACAACGCAATCGACACGCCTTAATGTCACCCACATTCCGACAAGCTGGCCTTCAAATAAGTTGGATCCGTAGGTCCATTCGGACTCATCGAAGTCTCGCAGGTGAACCTGCGGTAGTTATCAGCTAAAGTCACAGATGCACCGGCGGATGGTATTACTGACGTATATACAAGCATCTTCACAGTTGCCTTTAATTCCAGCGCGCTCGAACCAAGTGTTCGCTACGAGACCTCCCTACACCGAAAGTTAGACTACGCGAGAGTTGCAGCCAAGCCACGCACCAGATCGGTATCATCCATGACCAGAGGCTCGCGGAGAACGGCGATCTGCTCTGCGTACAACGCCTTGACGCTACACTTGACCATGGACGGACACCTAAGTCGTAGCAGCGAAGGAGACGACTGAAAACACACAAATCAACTCAGCAGAAACGCAAGCAGGGTCTTAATACCTGGATCAAATCAATCTCGCCGAAAAGCGTCGGTGCAAACATCTCGAGGGTTCCTCTCTCCGTGGTTGACCCCTCATATTCGTGGGCCATGGCTTTGTATGTGAAGATGCTCGATGTGCCCAGCGACTTGTCACGAGTTGGTGCAAAGTCCTCGAACAAACGCGAGCTCGCGACGGTACCATATTCCGTCGGGTCAAGAAATTCCGATAGAGGAGGATAATCCATGGCGAGATTTAAGAACCAGGATGCCCTCGATTTGTTTTATAGGGTTTGAGCGCCCCTTAAAAATGTCTCGGTTCCAACGCAAGTATATTACGTGGATCATTACCGTTAAAATCATTATCATTAAAATTATTACTTACATTGCTCGCATCCGCCTGAGCTAGCGTCGCAAATATAATTCAAACCCCTCAGAGGTATAACTACTTCAGATAAAAAGGCTGTATGGGAAGCTAGCAGCGAGTAACGCTGCGCTTGAAAGTCACCACACGAATTCTTGCGAAAAAGTTAAACCCACCATCCGCGCCGTATTATTGGACTGAGCCCCGATATCGATGCGCTGCAAAGACACCCACACCTCGACCTTACTACCGACGGCATATTTCTGAAGGAGGGAGTCACATTGCTGCGGAAGGAAGGCCTAAATCGGAGGAAGCAAATTAGGCGTATCTGCCGGTTTTTTTCAGACACATACTCACCCAAATGTAATCCCAAATCGAACTCGTTTCTTGGTCGGCATCAGGAGGGTTGATGCAAGGCGAAATAGAATGCAAGTCCTGTGCTCGCAGTTTAGAGGTGTTTCCCATTAAAGAGGAAGAAATTTATCATATTGCTGATATCTTGCGCGAAGATTTGTTCAAGGGTATTCAACTGCTCCTAGAACATTGAAAGCGCAGCACACGAAGCGTCTGAGAGAGTGTAGTGGTAGTGCGATCGATCCACAAGGCACAAGTGGAAAGGGGTAACGGGCATCAATTGACGCTTTGTACACAATCTACACATCTTCCCCGGAGTAAAGGCAGATCGCATTTGTATCCGGAATCTTTGCGAGGAACGTCACTAGCGGACAATTTCCAGAACTCACGGGCTGAGAGTGAGTAAGCCTGGAAAACGAGATCAGCCGTTAAGAATTTGAGCGCTTGCTGATTTCAAACCTGGCATACGCCCCCTGCATCGTCGTTTTGGAGACGCCTCAAACTAACCACCATCTCGATAACATCGCCTGCAACGCAGATTGAGTTTGCGACATAAGCAGACACGCGAACCTGCTGGCCTTAAATCGCAAGAAACTCTTCGAAACAGAATACTCACGTAGAAGTGGTTTGCCTCTGGTGGGCAGGGTTCTCCCTGCGCGGACGTAAAGAACCAGGAAGACACGACATCGCCGCCCTTTGGCTGGTATAAATGAAGCGTATGATGGGGACGCAATGAACATACTGCATACGCTTGCTCTCCATCCAAAGTCTCCTGCAGGCGTGCGAGCTGCACGCCATACTTGTGTCGAGTGAGACAGCTGACCTCCTCAGGGCATCGCAGCCGGACAATGAAGCCGGTTTTCTGCTGAAACATTAAAACAAATCGAGTTACTCCTTTATAGCGCACCGTTTCTTTTACTTCATCCACCTGACCAAAGACATGAGTAAGGTGAGCGCCCAGACATGTTTTGACAGATGATAAGATGTAGACGTCGTCGTCTTCAATTGTCTTGAAGGTCCAGAGGGCTCCTGCAGGGGTCGTGCGATCCCTGGTAGCGACAAAGTCGACGTTATACTGGCTGTTGACTAGATAAAGGCTCGGTTTGGATATCCGGTCAACTTCGAGACGAGCGAGGAGTGGAAATGCCATGAAGGAGGAGACGAAAAGCGATCGCACAGGGATACGATCACATCAAACTCACAAATGTAGAGAGGAGGGGAAAGATATTATTAGCAGTATAGAACAAACGACTAGTACCAAAAGAAATTTAACCGCTGTATTATTCTTCTCATCGAAACCTTGGCGATTATGTCCTCTAATTCTCGTCGCCAATAAGCGTCTGCGAAATTGTTAAATAGGAGCCAACACACCCAGACCGGACGTCACTTACATCCGTCATCTCGTCGCATCACGTTAATAGCTTGGGGCACCCTTCGCATCCCAAGTCGACACCCTCTGGCATCCAAAGACCAAGACAGAGCCGTGTCGCTCGGGTATATGCACACCGGTTCAGCCTGTCGTCCGAAAGGCGGCCCAGGGAAGAACAGGCTCAGGCACCCATCATCAATTGTCGTCCGAGGAGTGACAGGACATTCGAAAGTCAGCCCACATGTGTGGGGGCGATTGAGGCTGAATTTGAAGCAGAAAGTATCGACGTAATCACGAAGAATACTTCTGATCCGGTATTGAGTGCGCGGATCCCCGAACTGCATCATATCCCTGCTGGGAAACGACAGCCCAGAGAGTGTCGTCTTGGGATATCCTAACCACATTCCGTAATGGGTCGCGGCGACAAACATATTCGTGAAGGGTGCGTGAGGTATGATGTCAAGTGCGCTGTCGGTCCGAGATTTCATGACGAGAATGACTTCAGACGTAGGTCTGAGAAATTTTGTTATGTGCGCTACTCCGTCATTAAAATAGACGTCGTGTTGGGGCCTTCCGTGATACGGGGATGCAAGAGCAAGAAAACGCAAAACCCAAGAATACGTAGACTGCGGGGTGTGAAATTCGATCGTATGAGGAAAAACGTTGGCGTTGATAAGGTGGACGATGGCGACTCCCGAAATGGTCGTTCTAGTAGCACTCTGCATGAAGCGTATGTCGACTGGACAGAGTCCGAATTTTCTGAGGAGGCGCGAAACACTGGCTTGATTTTCCCGTGCGCAGAGCGCTCGCAGCTTCTTGGACGAGCGAGACAGGGTAAGCCGGTCGGAGAACGTCAGTTCAGAAAAAATCAGAGGGAAAAGGTCGAGGGGAAGTTTTGACATCGAGTCCCCAACTGCACCGGTTCGGTCTGAAAAAAAGTATGAGACCAATCATAACAGAGAGACAAGCAGACGCACATTCATCCGTGTTGTAAGTTGGCGGAGCATGAGCTTGCACGTATGCCGTGACGACCTCGAACATATGATGAGAACGCAGTCCCACTTTAAACAAGGTCAGGACGTCCAATGTCGACAATATGTGGTCCCAAGTCTTGTCGTAAGGCCGTCTACCCATCATGATGATGGCCGCTTCGTTACACACGCTGAGGCGTGGTTGTGCTGTATCATAATCTGGAACAGGTGAGTGTACCACCAAGTGCAATGTACGGCAATCGCACCATCGAGATCCACAGCAGCCATTCTCAAGGGGAAGCGGCAGACGCAAATTAGCGAGAGTGTAACGATTCCGCACTTTATGTGGTGCAATGCGAGACATGGATAGGGAGCGCAATATAAAAAATCACTGGAAACGAGCGGAGCAACTGAGGAGCGGGTAGCGGAAGCAAAGTTGCGATCATGATCGCGCAGCCTGCTGACTCAAACAAAGACAAAGTGTACACTGCTTTTCGCTTATTTGCGACGGGAGCTTTACGGACTTACCCAATGGCGCAACTTTCGGCGCCTTCTATTACCATTAGCGCCGTCGCATATCATCCCACCACCTCCTTCTTTGAACGGGAGGCAGAAGCCAATGCAGCGCGACTAGTCGGCTCATACTCGCCTGGCATCGATTTCGAAATATCGCTGGTGCCGTCTTCCTCGAAGGGCAATAGATTTGTGTACAAGACCAGGGCTACAGGTGTACCGTTTCATGCCTTTCTACTTGGCAGAGTTCGCGGGATTGAGAAGATGCTGGCCGAACAGGGCGAGGTGAGTGAGTCCGATGTATCCGTGGACCACGCCGTTTGACGTCCGCAAAACTTAGGTCGCCTCCGGCGATACCTTTATTTATCGCATGACACTTCAGACGATGGCTGATGGCTCAGAGAAGGCTGCCATATTATTCCACAACGACGTGTCGGCTTTGCACACTATCATGAACGAAGAAATGGGGAAGGTATGATACTCTTTACAATAATCCGGGCACAGCGCCGAAGGAGATCCACAGCATCATACCATTACCAATGTTTGGTGCACTGAAGATGTCGAGGATGATAGTAACAGCAAAATCTACGTGGATTACAGTGAAAATTCGAAGGTATGTATTTGGGCTCTGTCTATCTCATTCTCAATGAAATATGTCAGATTGTGAACGGACTTTTTGAGTTGGACTCCACGGTCCTAGTCGATGCGACATTTCATCGCCAAGACGCTTACACGGGTCTAAATTTAGCAAAGGTTCGTTGTGAATCTGCCCATGAAATGAAACCTAATGGTGCATAGGCATACTACGTGGTCGCGCATGAAGTCGAGGTAGTGGGGACCAGCACGCTGGAAAGCGCAGGGTTATTGATGACGAGAGATGCAGAGCGCATAGTCGCAAAGATGGAAAAATCGCATTTGGTTTAGAGGTCCGTCGGTATATATACAATCCTACAGAATTCGGACTGTACGCCACTATAACCAGTTCGCATCGTATGGTAATAATGGACGGGTATATGGACAAAGATGGGAGGAAGGAAGGGAATAAGTCATTGACGGCGGTCCATGATGAGAGATTTCAACCTAATAACGAACCGAGATAATGAGCCACGAGTAGAGGAAGTGGAGGAACGAACGCCACCTAAGCTCAAGATGCTTGATGAACAAATGAGAAGTAGTTTGCGCGGAACCAAGGACAGTGCTTATTGGTGCAGCTGTCGCCAAGGCGCCATTTCATGTCGTTGTTAGTGTATGGAATACCAGCCAAAGAGTTATCCGGGAACTGTCCTGTATTGCCTCCCCACTGGAACGTTCCAACCCCGTTCAATCCCCTCACGTTGCGCCAGAGGACAGGGCATGCCCAACCGCAAGGCCCCTGCCAGCTCGCCGTGGAGAATGAACTGCGGTAGCCCCGGCGGCCCATGGCCACTGCTTTGCGCACTGGGGTTGGAAACCATCCCTCAAGGGCGCGGCGCTTAGTGAGGAGGCTGGTATAGAGCGAGTATATGTTAGCGCAGGTGGCGAGGTTGGTGCTTAACGTGGTGGTGGCTCCGATGAGAGGCGTCATAAGAGAGCAGTCGCGACTCTCGGTAAGGTCAATAGTGTAATCCTGCAACGGCGCGAGTCAGACACGAGAGGCGAACCAGAATCAAAAAGAGGGACTTACCGGCGCCTTCGAGTTGTAGATGATATGGTCGTACGTAGTATGGTGGAACTTCCGATCGACGCCGGATTGGTCCTTGACGCGCGAGAGCCCAATGCCCTCCAGAAATTCTCGCCACATGAACATATGACCACGTGGAAGAATGATATTGAGGTTCATCGGGATCCAACCCTGACGATAGGGCGGAGTAAGGACTGAAGTCACGACCGAGCCGGCCATAGCGCTAAGAGATGTCTCCAAAACGGCGTAAAACGCGTCGACATGCTCGTTAGAGACAAAGTGTTCCACGAGCACACGAAGGTTGCCGGCGACAAAACACTTGACGATATTCCGCGCATATTTGCCTGGAATAACGTCAGATAAAGCGAGCTTAAAACATACAGCGTACTCACCGGTCTTAGAAATAGCGAACATCACGTCCAAGTCGCAATGCGGTAGCAGCTCTTCCAACAGCATTTCGGGAATATGAAAAAACTCGTTGGCGAGGACGGTATTGTGCGCCAGACGCCTTCGGAGACGCCTGCCTTCTCGTTCGTAGCTGGCCTTCCGAGCCCTCTTGCGTTTCTTTTGGGTTTTGCCGGCCATCTGGTGCTGATTTTATCAGTGACGTAAACACCACAAGGACTGTCAACACGAACCTTACGTAGCAGAGCTCCGCTGAATCGGCGTCAATATACGGCGACAAGGGCAATTAATGCGACGTACGTGTGGCGAACAGAAGGTCAAAAGGAGGGTAAGACGGGGCTGCGACGCGATAAAGATGAGGGAAAATAGACTCACATAGGTGGAAAGAGGTTTGAATAGGGTGACCGAGTTCGAATGAGGGCTACGATAGGAAAGCCCATTCCTATATACGCGTCAAGGAGGTTTGCCCATTGGTTGCGTTTGGGCTCCTGGACAGTTCGTAGTGAATTGACAGCACAAAAATAACTGAAATAAATGGCGTTGCAGGAGGTGCGGTAAATGGAGGGCGCACAATCATTGAGGGTTGATCATCCAACTCATTCGTCCGACATCGGCACCTCCTAGGCAAAGGATCCAGTTCTGTCATCAAATTAATTGCTCGAAAATAGGAAGAATAAACCCAAAAAAAATCAAATGTCATTGAGTTGGACCGGCATGGCAAAATGCGTCAAATATATTTGGACTGAGACGGTGTTGGGGGTCAACTTATTCGTCCGACATCGGCTCCTCCTGGACAAACGACGGACAGAGGGTCATCAGGACCTAGTTTTATGATCAAATCAATTGCCTGAAAACAGGGAGAAATAGATACAAGAGTGCACGTCAAAGCGCCCGAGCGTTGGACGAACCTGATCGCGATATACCTGATCGCGATAAACCGGACGTCGTGTCGGAATAATAACAGTTCATGCTTGGCTCCTGCTCCAAGGCAACTGGAGCTCCTCTTTTTTGGCTCCCGCTCCAAGGCAACTGGAGCTCCTCTTTTGACTGCAGCTCCCTTTGGTCGCCGGAACAATACAGGCACCCAAATTAAAGCACAGTGAATGGCCAATAGATCAAGCGGTGAGTCAAAAACAGGGTCAGCCAGGGCCCGAAAACGGAGAGATCGTGGTCGGGAATTGAGAAGCGATGTAGCCGTGCCGTAAGTGCGGATCAATCACAGTCCCACGAGTGAGGGTAAGGGAAGGTGCGTTCAAGGTAAATGCATAACTCGTAGCAGGCGAAACGTATTACATCGATAACTAAAACTATTTTAGAAGACCGCCTTCGATATATCTTCAACAAAATAAGCAAAGTAATGTCCAACGAAAGAGAAGGCACCCACGCATTCACAATATTGTCAACGAGAGAAGCGTCCTCTGCGTCCATGTTGATAACAGGCTTGCGCTTGCCATGTTTAACAACGAGGATATTACCGTGCCATTCTTTTTCGCAGCGAAACACAGGACATTTGTTGACAGACCCAGGGAGAGTGTAAGTCGAAGGGACGAAAATGATGGTATACGCAAACTCGAGGGGGATGCGGGTGTTGGGAAATTTATCCACGAGGATGCGTCCGACACCCATATCGATGACACTGGACGAGGGGACTGGCTTTGGGACCCATACGTGCACGAAAAGGTCGTTGATGGAGGTGATTTTCCCAACGCCGTAATTATAAGGCACAGCGACCGTGCGTCTTCTGTTGCTGCCTGTTGCATAGAGGTAGCCATAGGCGAAGCCTGGGTAAGCCTCATGATAATATTATGAGCTTGAAAATGCGGTAGGCAAGAGAGGAACACACCGGCTGCATACGGCGAACAGCCATATAGACATTCGTGATTTCTGCGTCATTGCACGGTACAACCATGGGCGGTGACTGTAGGAACAAAGGAGAAGCTGTTTGCGAGACACAAACATTTGCCCCCTTTTCGAATGTATCCGCGCCTCTACCAAGACAAGCCATGGTGTACTTTCTCAGCCAGTTGCGACTTTCGAGCGCGGTATACGCTAAACCTATTTTCTTCGACAGCGATGGCACATCGTACCAGTACAACATCCCTGGAACCACTCGCGACGGAATCTTCGTGACGGGAAGAGTCGCGGCAGTTAAAATGCGCCCAACACCTTCCAATGGACCCGTAACCGGGCTTTTTTTATCTTCTTGAAACAATCTGACGCCCGACAGGTGATTAACACTATTTTCTTGGAGGAAGATGTGTCTGTGTACACAGACATCCACCAGTCGCAAGTCGATATCCTCCAGAAGATAATCGCATCAGATGGCAAAAAATTAGGCGTGAGTACACTGCGGTGAATTCGCGGCTATAGGGCTCACTGTAACCAAGGTCGTTGGAAGAGAGGAGCACCTGATTGACAAATGGACCGCGCCAGCTGCAGATCCTGCAAGCTGCATTTATGACAGTGGTGGCCCCAGAAACGACAAATACATTGTTGTACAGCACACTGAATTGAGCGACGTGAGTTGGACTCTATTCTACCAAAAATGACCTCACATGTTATACGCAGTTACACCGTGCAGAAATAAACGTCGGCGACAAAGTAGTTATGATTTGCACCCTCCATAGAAGAGACCACTGCAACGACCGGTTTTCGAGCACGGTCTACGGAATCCTCGCTCGTTCGGCAGTCGTAGTCTGAACACGGTACATTGGATGTCTCTTGAATTTTGTTGTGACGCGTGCTGCGGAAGTACATCAGGGGCCGTGTATCAAAAAATAGAATGATCGTCGATCTGCAAATGGTTCCGCTGCCGCGAGCGGATCAGGTACAAGAATGTACAATGCAGTGCTCGGATATCACTCAAGACACCCGAAAGTTAGGGATGAATATCAACCGAACGTATAAAGTGCACGACGGTTGGAGGTGGACTTCATTACCTTTCCCACTCCCACCATGGCTCTCAACATCGGCGGCCTTACCTACCAGAAGCAGTTTGTTTCCGGTCCTGAGCGCCGCGTCGATAAGCAAGGGAGCGAAATTGGCGAACACTCTTACCACTCTTCATACACCCTCGTCAGCGGTGCTGTCATGGAAGTTGTTGTTATTGGCGTCCTAAAGGGAGTTGTCCGCTTGGATGAAACACAGAAGGTACTTACCAGATTTTATGTCGCCTCTGTCCGTGGGCTGATTTTTACTAGTTGCTGATCCTGGGTCCGCCGTCAAACGGAGACGCATTTTCTGGGGGAGACTTGATTCAAAAAATTTTCCAGGAGCAAGAGGACGGTTTGGAAATTGTACCCAAGGCAGACCACGACGTCAAGCAGAGGGTGAGCGCCTCATTTTCTTCCCAGCAGCGACTCTTTTTAACGTCATGCCAGGTCATCGTGAGCGAGAAACGGTGGTCCCAGAAGGACACGGTCATAATTAACACTTCCGCGCTGACAATCATGGTAGGTCAGCTGCTAAAATTGACCACCGCGCTAACCGTTGCGGCTACAGAGTGAGACCGCAGTTGGCGACCCGACTAAAGTAATTCGCGGTACGATGCTTGGAGCACAAATTGGCAATTTGATGAGATGTAGAGTGGTCTTGCAGAGGGAGGACAGATGTAAATCAGTCTTATCCAACGGCATCCAAGTGTACGACAGGGTAAGTGAAACAGACGTATCGGCTGAAGGCCAACGCTACGGAGCGAATTTATGACAAGAGTGACTTGCTCTACTTCTAATTTCGCCTCCTCAACCTGCAACATTTTTCTCAATATGCGCTCCAATTCTAGCAACACGTAGTCTCGCATTCCATTTATCATAGTAGTAACGCTTCATAATCTACCCGCCGAGACACAGTTTGTCGACTGTCCAATGTTCATATCATTATTACAATATTAAGCTTATTCATGACTCGGGAACGACAGGGAAGGCGAGCCCGGACCAGTCGTACACAATGCTCGATGTATCCCAATCGCCGTAGATCCTGGTGAGCAAAGTTTCGACGTCTTTGATGCGGAAAGGTTTCTGTGTTATAACGGCTTTGCATACGGGACATGTCCATTGTTCTTCAAGCCAGATGCGCGCACAAGTATAACAGTGTCCATGTCCACACTTGTAACTGGTTCGACATTTAGACCGGTCGGCGATAATAAAGAACACTCACAATACGGGATGAGACTTTAGCTGAAGGCAGATGGTACAACGATCTTCGTCGTCAACCAATTTCACGTAAGGGGGGCCAGCACCGGGCCGCCACAAGTCCTCTACGGTTAAAGGCTCATGTCTAATCTCTCTTGCGCCCTCGACGGCGATAGTTTGATGACGATCAAGAGGACGCCGGACAGAGGAAATATTCCTAGGGCGAACACAACGATGAAACATTGTTTCAGCAGCTTCTGGCAGCACGGGGATAGGCAACGGGTTCGTGCGGCCAGACGTCAGAGGCTTTGTGCGCGGAGGATCCGTACGTGTTTGCAAAGGCCTTCGAGTACCAGGTGGAACCTGACAGGGAATAACGGGGAAAAAAGATAGTAAAGTCGACGCAGGCGCTGATTCACTGTAAACAACAAGGCTCAATCGAGGCCGAAGACCTACCGGCGCTAGAACCATCTTTCGACTTGCCCTTGGACTTCTTCGCCGGCATCGTAAAGGTACAGTATCACGACACAGGGCTGCCCAGGAATAAGAAGGGGAGCGGGATATGTAAACCAGGAAGACCAGATATCAGCTTTGGTGGTTGAAGGGAGAAGGGCCACAGATGTATTGACAGATAGGAGAGTGATTGAGTAATTCTGGACACTGCCACTGGTCCTCGACGCCGTTATGAATAGACGACGGTCGACGGACAATAGAGGCACTTCGGATAATATAAAAAGAATAATGATTTGGGTTACTGGTATATGCAGAACTAATGTAGCAAACTACGGAGCTCCGGTGGGAATGAGTAGTAGGAATTGATGAACAATGATGTGGTTACTGGTATATGCGGAGCTAATGTAGCGAACTATAAAGGTCCGGTGGGAATAAGTAGGAGAAATTGTTCTAGCTATAAGTAAAATGTTCACGACTTTTAAACTTGGACGCAGCGAGGGCGCCTGATTGACTAAGCAACGGCGCCTGCGGAACGCTGTGTGTTTTTGAAGACAAGTTAGCTTGGGATACGTATACAATAACAGCGACTTACCTCTTAATCCTTTCTGGCACGCTTGGGCTTACCGTTCCTGGCCCTCCCAAATTCATCACCGCCCCCGAGATCATCGGAAACGGTGTCACCGGATGCAGTAGAGGACCCAGATGGAGACGCCTGCGCGACAGCGACTCCGGGAACGGAAAAATTGGTGAAGGAGGTAGTGGCTGCGCGGGGCATGTTTGCAATTACACGGTCGGAGCCGTTCGGAGGGCTCGGGCGTGTGCGTTCTTCGACGGGCTCGTCCGACTCTGAAAGAACCTTTATACTGTGTGCGTTCATCTGATAAATCTACACAGAACCGGATGTTACGTTAGATGTGGTGAAAGACGAAAAGCGCTGAAATTACCTTCCGTTCCTTGCGCTCTTTCCCGCCATCATCAATCATGGAAAAGCAATGCAAGGATACAAGAATGAGGACAAGGGTTCCAGGTCTCAACGCTTCGTAGAACTTCCAAGGTGCAATGAGGTTGTTCTGGACATCACGGACGTCGAGTTGGACGAGCTTGGCTTTGATGTGGTTAAAATAAGCACCACCGTAGTCGGGAAGCAGACTGGGTTCGTAATGAGCGCCGAGTTTGATATCTTCGCCTGTGAAAGAGTAAGGGCTTGTAGCGAATTGTGTCGTACTAGACGCTTACCGCTGGGAACCGCGACTTCGACCTCGGCCTTCTCAGAAGGTCCAGTATCCTCGTCCACTTCGTCCAGCTTTCGCTTTGCGACACGTTTAGCCTTCGGGGCACCCGCCGCAGAGGGGACCTGGTCGTACACTTGTTAGCGTTCTAACAACGTCAAGGGAAGCAACGCACGGCATATTTCGGAAGCATGTGTACCATCATCACGTCGTGGCTGGCGCTTCCGTCCCTGCTCGCCTTCGTCCAAGATTTCACAATGGGGTCCTACATAGATTGGTAAAAGAGTCGATGGAAATAAATGGCAGCGTACCCGACCGTTGCGCATGTCTTCGTCGCTGTTGGCGTCCGTAATCTGAGTGGCGCAGATGATTTGATTCAAGAAGGTGTTGGTTAATTTGGTAGTGGACTGGGTGGGAATTCCTATGGCCAGCGTATCTTTGACCTTTGCCTTGTCGTCGATCGGCTTAAACTGAAACAATGGTCAAGCAAAAGTCACAAAGAAGTATAGCATGAAAACACATGTCGTCTCCTTCGCGGGCGAAATAATTCCCATTCGCGCGAATGAGGGTCCCCTTCGCAGGTCCCAAAATCTCGCCAATAATAGCTGTGCGAAGTTCGTTCCCTTCCTTGTCGACATAGCGGTGATTTTTGGACCATTGTTCAATATGGCGAGAGAAGTCATCTGGATAGTCGATATTGGCCATGGCGTCCTTTCCCATCGCCTGGATCTGATCCGCAACAGCTTCATACAACCCAGACGCGTTACGGTTACCGTACACGGCGGATACGTGAGGCTGGCGGTCAGGGCGGGACGGCGTCGACCCAAGGACGACATTGGGACCGGGGATAGAAGAGGGAGCGGCTGAGTTCATTTCGATGTTAATTGATATTCCTATGGAAAATGAGCGCTTTATACAAGTTGAGCGCGATTTCATCGGATTCACCTGTGATTGTCGGTGCAAATGGACTCCTCCAGCCAATTCATTCTTCGATGTAGGGGTGATCAGGGCCCAGGGCACATCCGGCGACATGGACAGCAAGGAGTGCGGACTGTATTCCACCACAGGAGCGACTGCATCGAATACCCGACTGTCGGCCGGTATCTAATAGGGATGATAGAAACTGTGTGACGTAGCGTTCGTTCATGTGCAGCAAACTGGTATTGAAAACGATTTCCGGGTACTAGGAATGCATTACAGAGTATGGGCAACGGTGACAAAAACTTATATGATGTAGGACTATACGAGGAATTCCACATGCGACGACCAAAGAGTAAAAACCTGTGATGGGAATGAGCGCTGCACGACCACCAAGAAACACGGTCGTACACGAATAAGACGGGTGTCGGGACGAGGATAATCGCGACACTGAAGACGACATTTCAAAACCAATAGATCGCCCCGCTGTATCGAAGGGGTGGAATAGTCATCAGGGGGCAAGTCCGCAGAGTGCATTGTGCAGGACGATGTTGTAGAGAAAGTTGAGGATGCAGGAGAATGGCATGGCACCAGAGTAGAACCGCTGCGACTCGGAGTATTGCGTTGAACCTGCAAGTAAGTCAGATGACACTCGTGAAGACGATAGAAGTCGCGCACCGTAGCGGTAGATTCTATGTCAACGTATATCTCGTTGACTTCATCTGAAGGACCTGAAGCCCAGGATATTACTTCTTCGAAGGTGCCGGGAGGATATCTAGCGTGACCGGGTCATACGTCAACCGAGACCTGAACGCGACATGAGGGACATACGCAGAACGAGAGCGAAAGCTGGCGGCGCTGGCCAGGCAGGCAACTTGGTTCCAAAAAAATACATCCATGTCGTTTGCGGAATAAGGTGGTGTAACAAGCACGACGCTGGCATTTCCGGTTGGCTAAAGCACATTGATAAGAACATATGTATGAATTGCGGAGCATACACACCTGATGGCAAACTTTCTTGACCGACCCCACAATAACAGGCTGGAAACGCGCGCTCTCACCAGGAAGATAGTACTGGACATCCTCCCCGTACGTAGGTCCACGAGGATCAACCAAGACGCGTGGAACAAAGTCACGGTGAATGGACGAAACGGAAAGCAGGTGCAGGGGCTTATTGGTGAGGCTCTTGATGATTCGGGCGTACTGCCCGTGGGCCGGCGCGAGGGCATATGGGGAGGTAACGGAAGCCATGCACCCCTGTATCGGATGTGGGGCGGCAGAGGAGGGAGGTATCAGGAGGATCGAAGGCGGGGGAATGACCAAGCATCGGCACCAACTCAATCAACATCGCCGTTTCTTTGTCGGTATTTCAAGGGAAGTGTCGTCCAGCCTGCGTTTACGCCTAGAGGGCTGCTGGGACACGGGAGGGACAAAGACGATGGAAGTTGGTGCTGCTGTGGCTGGTGATGCGGTCAAAGGGATCCGCGTCCTTCGGAGAGGCGCTGTCAGCACAGCATTGGCGATCTGCTGCTGATGTAATCTGGCGCCCACATCCTCGACAGTCGCTGACCGCGTCGCGTCTTCATTTGGCAGCTGAGAATTGAAGGAAGCCTGGATCTCCGCAGTTGCGCGGTTTGCTTCTTCAGCAGTGCCAGACGCGACCACAGTCTTCAAGGCGTGATACCTGAGCCTCCGGAATTCGAGCCTGGTCTCTTCGCTCTGCCGACAACAAATCTTGGATTTGGTGAACGGCGTGAGGATGACCAGACCCTCGAGGGACGTGGCCCGCGACACCATAACGTACGGCGACTCAGTTCCACGGCACCCCGTGAAATTCACGACGCACGCAGCCAGCGTTTTTCCCTGTGCCTTGTGAGCGGTAATGGCAAATCCCGGCAAAATGGGCAACTGTGTCCGCTTCACGGTAACAGTGACTTTTGAATATGGGTGTTTGAATGCTATCGAAACTGTGTCCCGCAAACTGACCACATGATGCTTAGGCAGTTCAGGCAAGATACCAGGAGATGTGTCTGGCGCATCTACTATGCAGGAGGTAGCATATCGCTTTCCATCATCTCCCATCTGGTACCTAACTTTGACCAGCTTTCCTGTGCAGCCATTGACGACTCCGCCCTCCACGTCGAAATTCTGGGCTATCATAACTGGCATTCCAATGACAAGCGGAATCCTACCCAGTCTGGAGTTGGTCTTGCCGGAATCTAAATGTAAGAGCTTGTCCTTGAGGTTTGCGTTTGTGACTGGAGTATTTCGGCTGTGTGTATCTCGTGCGTAGTACCAATGCAGCGGCTGTCCCGTTTTCATTGCGAAGTCCTGGGCCATTTGAATATTCAGCGAATCTTTCATTCCATTCTCAGCGACGATAACTGGCGCTGATGCCCATGGATCACTGTCCCAATCAATGTCCAAGCGGCTGGCGACACGCGTATTCAGCAGTTCATAATCCTCAGAGGTGCATCGCCCTTCCCGTAGTCGTCCTAGTAAACTTACAAAGGCGGCGTTTTCAGGTCCTGTTTGTCGCATATTTTCGGTGAGAAAGACAACCGTCGTTACCGACAACCAGAGAAGTTTGCCAAACACGACTTTTTGGCCCGTGGGGGTACCAGCTTTGGCTAGTGTCTGTTGATCCATGTGGGCGTACAAACGTTTTTGGCCCACAGGTGGAAGTTGAGCGAAGTCACCAGCGAAAACCACGCTTATACCTCCGAACGCTAAGTCATTTCCTTTCGCTATGCTCAGAGCGTGGCTGATGTCGTACAAAAATGAACACCCGACCATAGATATCTCGTCAATGAACAGATAATCAACGCCTTCCCACATTGCCATCAAATCCCTTTTTGCCTTGGCGCCAATGGCGGACCCAAACTGGTCACCGAGCATGAGAGCCGCGTGCAGTGTCATCCCAGAAATGTTACGAGCTGCTACACCAGTATACGACGAAAGCCGGAACCGCCGGCCTTGTCCTCGATCAACAAAAAAATCTCGAAGAGCATCAATCACTCGTGACTTCCCGGTTCCCCCAGGGCCCCCTAGATGCATCCGCAACGGCGACTTTCCGTCGGACATACTATGGGTAGCAACGATGGAAAATGCTCTGGCTTGCTCGGTATTCAAGGTGTGTTTTTGAATGAGAGCTGGCAACTCTAATGGCGTCTGCATAGAGTCCGAAAAATCTAGGCCTTCCTTTGTGCGATCGACCAGCATGTCTGCTTCACGTACTGTGGTATGCAAGGGAGCTAAAACGTGATCGCGAAACACCGATCCATCTTTTATCCCCCCAGCTGCCGACCCAGAAGGCGAAGATGAAGGCTGTTGGGGTTGAGCGGTAAGGGCGACTTTCTTAAGCTGCTCTTTGCGTGCGTCATACGATTTATGCCACAGCGCCTCTTCTGCAGGAAACCGTTCTGTTACTAGCTGATGCATGTTCAGACCTAGCTGAATAGGTTCTTGGGGAGCGGTACAGCTTCCCAACATCCCACTGTTTTCGCCACATTCTAGTGCGTCAACTATTGCATCGCGTTTGCTATCTGCTCTAGCTGACCTGGAGAGTTCCATTGACGACAGATGATCCAACAACGAGTCGTCGCTCTCTTCGCCGAATATGCCGGCTGTTCGTTTACGTTCCATGTCGAGATTAACCCCTGCTTTTCTTCGATTTCGACGGTTCGTGAAATGCGCATCTCGACTATCTTTGCACTCGTGAATGAGTTGCATGTTGGCAATCCGGTCTTTCACCTCCGACGAGCACGTAAGCAAAAAATTACTGTACGATTCTAACCATGATTGACCAGGTTTTCGCAGATCTTCGGCGTGTCGCCAGGGCTTAAAAAGGATCAGCATGAGTCACGCGTGCTTTTGAGCTGAAGCAGGAACATCTCTACGCGGGAGTGCAGGCCCAATCGGTACAGGGATTTTACGCTTCGTAAACGAACGCACTTTCATGCAGTGAGTGGCATCTTCCAAATGAGTCTTCTGGAAAGGTACCCTAGGCAAATTGCGACCCTCAACGTCCAATATTCCGTCTCGCGTCCATGGCAATTCATCGTCTTCCAGCTCCACATCAAGCGCATCTTCAAGCAATTCTTCGTCCTCATCATCTTCCCATTGATCTTCGCTCCTTTTTGCTCGCTTTTTTTTGTATTTTTCTTTGTCTGTTTGGGCGACGAAGTCCCACACACTGACGTCCTCTAAAAGGTCTCCGCGTTTCTGATAATCGCACGCTTGATTGGCAGTTGGTACCAGTTTACCAGACTCGTCCATTCTGAGCTGAATTTCATCACTTTGTTCAAGGTCTGCGCTTGCTTCCTCGGCTTCACCCAGATCGTCTAGAAGTAACCGAGAGTCCGAGTCTTCATCGCCGATTTGATCGAGAGCATCATCAGGGCCAGCGGTTCGCGATTCGTCGGCTGATAGCTGCGTGACAGCCTTTTGAGGATAACATTGGGGACTGGGGTCTTCTTGATCGATGAAGTTTTCGAGGCTCGTCCAAAACAGATTGGCATACTCATGGCTAGTGAAGTGATCCTCGAACTCCATTAGGTACGACACCACCTGCTGTGCAGACAACTCTTGCTTGGAGATCAAGGAATGGGCGCATTTCTGAAGTAATCGCTTGGCTCTGGAGGTAAGGTCATCTTCCTCTGGATTATAATCACCCAAACGCTCAACTGCTACTTCTAACGCAGCATACGCGACGTGGGCTTGCAACTGAGTCTTGGTAATGTAGTCTGTGATGTAGTAAAGGATGGCTTTAGCTGCTGGGCCCGAACCAATGAATTTGATATCCATGTTGCAACGAATTGCGCGGAGCATTGTTTCATTAAAATTGTTGACCAGCCCGTCCAGTGTCCTCAGGGTCAGCTCCCCGGTTTCAGGGTCAAAATAGCTAACTGGGGTCTCATTGTCTTTGTCAAGATCAAAACGGCACTCCTTCGGTTCAGGATAGCCCTTCCAGTATTTGAAACAAGTCGCTGTATGGCGATGGCGCTGACAGCGTTCGACGAGGTTGTGGATATCACGCCGCTCAGCATCGTCTCTGTCATCCGGCTGAATATTGGGGCCCGGGCCTCGGGTGGCGCAAGGATGGAATTTGGAGAGCGGTGTATGGAAGTTCAAACGCTCGGTGTCAGGGGGTACAGCAGTAGAAATCGTGTCGTCAAGGAAGGCAATGAGTCTCTGTTGAAATTCAAGGTTGCCACCGTTCTCCAATGCTTTTTCCTTGATCTCGTTCGGGTTGAGACTTCCCTTTACCCATACCATCATATGACAATGAAGTGTGCCGCGACCTTGAGCTTCCACTGTTCCGAAATATGCTTGGACGACACCGAGGATTCCGCCTTCTTCATCACATTGTTGGGGATCGTACGCAAGGAGGCATTTGATGAATGCCTTCATGTAGATATTGAAGAATCTAGCCGCGACAGAAGGATTCTTGGCGATCGTAATGGCCTGCTGAATATAATCTGGTATGTCTTTGGGTAGAAGCGCATCGAGGTCTATCTCGTCACCGGCCAGAAATTTCACTAGTGGATTATACACGTCCGCTGGGTTTATTGTGAGGTAAAAGCTGGGCAGACCTTTTTCAATCATGAGCGCACGAATTTGGTTGCGCATGACGACTTTCGATTGGGCGGAACCTGGCACAGCCGAATTTATAATGCCCACTTCCTTCATTAGACGCAGTACCCGACGCTCTTCAGCGGTGTTAGCGGTGCTAGTGTCCCCGGCAGCTACGCGTTGTGAAACCACATGTACCGTAGTTTGGGATACGGTTCCAAACTGAGCGGCTATGTAATCGAAACTGGCTCGTTGCGTCTTCATGTGCGTCTTGAGCAGCAGGGTATGTCGCTGAATCATATTAAATGCTGTGAAGAGGAATGAATAGTGCTCTTGGAACCGACGGTCAGCCAAATTGAAAAAGTGCTTGACATGGCGTTTAAATCCTAACCGGCTACGGCGGTCAGAGTCACTCGGACCGCCTAACCCGTACGGGAACAAAGTTGGGTACATCATGGGGAAGAGATCTGGATTGTGAAATTCATTAGCGGGATTCGGATCGTGAGGTATTTCGATGTAGTTCGAGCCAGGCTTTTTCATGTGCTGCAGAGCTGCGGCACGCAACTCGTTTGAAGGAGCATTGCCATCTACGTCTGCTACAACGACGCTTTGAAACGGAACATTGGATGGGGGTGGCCGCAAAATATCTTGTAAATTAGGGGTTATATTGTCTGACGTACCGGATGGAGGTTGTGCGGAGCCGGGAACATAATCTGAAGTTGTTACATCGATCCCGGCATTGGGTATAACGTGTTGAATCGGAAATGGCAAAATAGATGCGTCTGGCAGTTCAGAGATAGCTTGTTGGTCGATGCACACATCGCGGTACAAGCGGTTATGCTGCTTTAACCAGGCAAGAGCGTTTTGGACGCGTTCTTTCCGGACTATAAGCGGGGTCGCCTTTTCTTTCAACCATTCAGCGGTTGGTGGTTTGGAACCAACAAATATAACACAGATTGGAGTTATAATGTCGGAGACTGGGGGAGGGAGGGTCTGAGTTATAGATGACGGTCTTTGCGGGTATACAATGATGTGACCACGAACTCCTCTCTGCGAAATGGGTATGTGGTTGTCGGACTCGTCCTCGCGCAGTTGCACGATCCAACATTTTGATCTGCAGAGTGCAATCATTGCTTCTTCGACGACAGTTAGACCCTGGAGCTCAGGTGGGATCGGACCAAGGTAGTTACGATTAGCCATGGACAAGGCGGGAACCCGACCAGCTTTCAAATCCCGAGAACATTGCCTGCAGACTACAAGGGCTGGCTCGAAGGTTTCAGGATCGTGCTCGAGACTCGATGGATCTATGAGCATATTCTGATAGGGAGAATTGTCTGCAACTGGCATCGGTGGATCCGGACAACGAGAGTCTAACCACGGTCGAGGAGGTTGATTTGGCGCGGAACGATCTGCGTTTTCCATGTCGACATCTGGCACGTCGGACTCGAAATCGTCGGGACGTTTTAATAGGCTCATGTCAAAGTCTTCGAAGTCCAACATTACTTTGTCGTCCATCGAGCAATTTTCAACACAGCTGCCACAGACGAAGGTAGCCAAATTAGCTGAGGAGATCTCGAGATTGAAATTCGCAATCAATTTTTTTTTGAGGTGATCGGGAACAACCTGGGGCCATTCTTTGCGGAGTCGAGCAAGTTCGCGAGCACGGGCTTTTTTCTTTGATCCTGTGAGACTGATATCTGCCGAGTCGCCGTACTTTCCACGAATGAGCCGCTGTAGAAAGCCTTTCAACAGAAGCCGCAACTTCTTGATGGAATCGGAGGCTTTGTACGTAACGTCGTGTAAGTCAAGCAAGCGTCGAAGGGAACGAATATTGAGAACAGGAGCAATTTGTTGGATTATATGAATTTGGAGCATAGTTGCTGGGTCTTCGGCGGTCCCTGGCTCGGCGATGTATGGGTCAAGCTCCTCACGCGCAGAGGAGCATCCAAGATATGAAGAATGTCCCTCGCGACTACTGCAAAAGCCCATGCTGATGTGGTGCAACAGAGTTGATTTGACCTGGCTGGCATTGGGGATCTTAGCAAATCGGATTCCGTGAGCTTGGGCAATGGCAATTAATGTCCCCTTTGGTAGATTTTCAAGGCGGTGAAATAAAACATCAAGTGGAGATTTCGAGGCCTGTTCTTGGAGCAAACGCTTCCGTTTTTTATCCAGGAAAAGATTGAAACGGAGGCGTGTTTGGTCCGACAGGCCCAAAGAAGATGCAACAAACTCCATGCGGGTGTCCGGCAGCCGATCTTCTGAAGCGGACAGTAACATACTTATCACGGAGTACATCATGGCGGATCGGCTGGGAAAGACAGTACAGAACTGCTGGCAATGACAAACATGCATATCGGACTCAGCGGGGTCACAGACACTCATACACAAGCCTCCGACAAAATGGCTGATGGCAGCCTGGCGCATACCGTCCATGGAGAGCCCTGATGGAGCCTGAATATGATGCATTTTGAGTAAGCTTCCGAGAGAAATAGCGTTCATTGTAAAAATGTTGAAGCCTGGTTCTGCGCCCAATAACAAACGGTCTAGAGCATCCACACCGCGGCGATCACTGGACGTGCGCGGGGGTTTAGGGTTTGAAGGACCAGGTACATCGAAGTCGCGCGGCGGTCTACTTCCAACAGGCTTGGGAATGCCAGACGGGTGTTCTAGAGGCACAGCGTGCGAACGCGGTGGGAATCGAGAATCGGGGGTATCATTGGGTTCAAACGAAACAACTTTAAATTGGCATCCAGGTGGAGCAGCAGGGTTTTTATTAAATGTTAATATATGGGTACCGGTATTCTGAGACGAATGGTAATCGTCTGGAGGAAGAGACGGGTGAGCTACGTATGATAATGAACGACGATGAAAATACGCACTGAAAAAACTCCACGGGTTAAAGGTATCACCAAGGCGATATCCCAAGGCGATAAACGATTCACGAAAATGAGCGGCCCAGTCTAAACCAAGAGCGACATCGTATTGAGCAGTCGAGGATATTTCGCAGGCAAGCACAGTAGAGCAAGAAGGGAAGCCAGGCACACAGCTGGTAACCAAAAGGCAAGAGTTATTCGGGTGATCGAGCTGGCTGAAAAACCGGTTCGAGATCTGGGTACGTGCAGAAGCGTGGTAGCCCAGACTGGTGGCTGCAAGTCCGTTGATTGTAATAGTAGACATGGGAGATCTCAGAACTTGTGGTGTAAGAGGGCAATGTTAGAGTAAAAAACAGGGGCGGAGGAACGGGAAAGCTCCGAGCGCACAGGCCACTCAAAGTCTAGGCCTGTGACTTTTTGTGACTGTATCACTGGAAAAGGATAAATTACAGGTGACGTCATTTTAGCTCCTTATAAGGCAATGCTTGGCGTTTTTCTTTCCTTTTTCGTCTGTGAATTTAGTGACCCCCAAAACCCACTATCAAATAGATAGCGGGCATTTATCACAGCGGTGTTTGGCAAACAAACACGCCGGATCGGGATCCGCGGAGTCTTTTTTGGACTCGACGCTTCCTCCGAACCGCCTCAGCTCACCACTTAAATCTGAACCCCGCAGGCCCAGCGCACCGCGAGATTTTATTACGAAGTAAGTGGGGTGTATTAGGCTTTCACAATGAGAATTTTTTAGTACATGCATTCCAGTAGCCCGGTCAAGGGTACGAGAGTAGGTCTGCAGTACAGCGGTCAACTCCAGAGCCTGGTCAGAGGTTCATAAAGGAGGGGTATTTTTCCGCAATTCTCAACAGTCTCGCTCGGAACCTGTTAGAGCTCAACAAGGTTGACTGGTTTGGCCACAACTATATTGCTGAGTGAAGAACAAGATTTTAAAACTCTGAATTTTTTCGAAATCCGAAGACACGCACCGCCGCTTAGCGCGCCCGTAGGGGAGCGCGCGGCGCGTGTCGAGGATTGAGAAAAAAGAGGGTTAAACGTTCTCCGCTAGCCGCTTGTGATACACTTCGAGTGTGTCACGGTTAACAGTGTTAAGCCGGTCACCCAACGAGAATGGTTTCTTAAAGGACGCAAGGAATCTGAACTTAGGGAAGCCAAGCCCCAGTTCATTCCATGTGTTCTCCAGTTCTCGCCAAACTGGCTGGAGGTCTACTCCGTCCCAGGTTGGGTTGTGGGTGAGCTTGAGGACATGTAAGTCACAGTCGTCATCCGAGGTTTTAAGCTCGGCTGATTTTAACGCCTTTGGGCGTTCGACTTTGGATAATTCTATTTGGCAGCCCGGCTTCTTTAGCAACCCCCGTTTTCGAGACGGGTTGCCAAACAGAATCTGGCAGCCCCACGATTTGCGATAAGATCCTCCGCCATCTGGTAGGCTGTATGCACTAGGCTAGGATTAAAGTGAATATTTATCGCCTTCTGGAAGATAAATTCAACCCCACCTGCACCATATTCCGATCCGAGTGCCTTTTCTCCCGTGAACCCCCGATTTTCGATGCTCCGACATTCTTCTTCTCCACCATCGACTCAACCTTTTCTGGCACCTCACTACCTTGCTGCTAGCAGCTGTGAGGGTCTTCGCTGCCAGCTCTTTCTTTTTTCCCTCCGGAATTTCAACTTCGCCGTTGCAACAGCGTGAGCCCACTGCCGACGATAATGAAACTCGGACACGCACAGTCCACCTTGTTAAATCCTAAATTAATTTATTCAGGGTGGCCCTGCTGGAAACTAGTTCCGCCGCGGAGGCGCCCCTTACCAGGTCCAAGCCGGGCGTGGCCTAAATGCGGAGCTCATCAACGACCTCATCTGGCGTCTGCAACGTGTCGAACACGCGCTCCGCGGCCTCGCAGAGCAGCACTACTGGGCCCCTCATCCCTTCTGATCACTTTACTCTACGAAATTGGGTCTCCTTTCGTTCATCGTGATATCTCTCCCTCTTTATATTTCTGAGTGTGTGTATGTCTGATTATAGTACCCATCCGATCCCGTGACTATCCGCTTCCCCTCGCCCTGTACAAGAATTCGCCTCATATCATGGCGAGAAATTTGTATTTATATATGCTTAGCACAAATGAATGGTGTTTTCATTCCCAATGTCCCACTAAATTTATGATTCCCTTAAGACGGCGGTCTTTAATCGCAAAAATCCTTTATGTCAGTACAACCAATCTATTACCAGAGTAGCACCGAAGACCCTCCTGGTTCACGGGAGGGTTCCGGGGATCTGGTGCATCCCTCTCGCATGTGCCTGCAGGCTGCGAGTTCAGAAGGCAAAACCAGCAGGAGTTGGGGTGACCAGGGGCCTAGCCCTGACTATTCAATGCGCGACCCCTCTGCTGTTCTCAATATATTATCCTCCGAAAGTCCGCCTGCACTTGTCGCAGCGACTATGGAGGCGGAAGATTTGGAGGGTTTGACACGAAATTATGTTGTGAACGGCACAAAAAGAAAATTAGACTGGCTCACAGATGATGTAGCAGTTGACAAAATTCCCCGCTTGACGGAATCGACGGCCACTGAGGCTGCTGATGGACAGTCTGATTTTCCTGGTGATTCTGGCTCAGACGAGCCTAACACTTACACCTCCCAATCAGAGGAACAGGACTGGGAGGCTACCAACACAGATATTCGAAAGCGGAATATCCAACTCAACCCACCATCCACTGCCAAATCAACTCGCTCGACCTTGAACATCGGATCCCTGAACATCGCAGGCCGAGAGACCGCAGCATCGATGAATCGGAGGGACCATAAGTTCAAATTTATAAAACAAATGGTTGACGAGGAACGGCTAGGCATCCTAGCCATGCAAGAGACACATCTGGACGACGCTGGAGCTGCAGATTTCGACAGAATATACCAGAGCTGGTTCAAAACCGCTCACTTGGCCCATCCATTAGCTCCGACATCAACAGCTGGCGTAGCTTTCCTTATGAACAAAAAATTTGTTGATGTTGAAAATGTCCGAGTTTTTGATCTAATACCTGGCCGCGCACTGATGATTAATGTCCCTTGGCACAAGGCCCGAACACTTACCATTCTGAATATTTACGCACCTAACACACCACAAGAAAGAGACGAAATGTGGACTCAGCTGTGGACAAAATGGAAAGATAACAAACATCTACCACTCCCGACCGTTGTCCTGGGGGATTGGAACTTTGTAGAAGACACTCGAGATCGTTTGTCTGGTAAAATCACTCCGGTCCCTGCTAGGTTTAACCGGCTCAAATCTCTCTTTCAGATTGAAGATGGATGGAGAAATACATTTCCCGATGAACGACAGTATAGTTGTGTCCAACGACGTACCAATCCTATGACCGGATTAGAGACAGTCTCACGGTCGAGATTGGACAGGATCTACGTTCATCACAGTTATTTCGACATGTGTCGAGCCTGGAGCATTAACCAAACAGCCGTAAGGACTGACCACTATCTCATTGCGATGCAAATTGTGTGTCGTGCAGACCAGAAACCCGGTCGCGGTCGCTTCAGCCTCCCACTCTATTTGCTGAAAACTCGAAAATTCACCAAGGAGATCCGGCGCCTTGGTACAATCCTGAAGTCAAAATGCGAGCAATTGGATCATGCGCCACGCAAGGATGACCATAATATCCAAACACTATGGGCCCAGTTCAAAAAGGACACCATCGACCATGCTAAAAAATGCTCACTATTAATTGAAAGTGAAGACACGAAAACGCTACGAACCTGGAAAGCGCAGTTACACCTTGTGATACATGACTTAGAGATGCCCCCTGATGACCGCAGCCTCACAGCATACCTCCTTGAGAAAAAAATTAATGATACTCTCCGGGAGCGTGCACAAAAGAAAAAAGATTTGTCGCAGACCCGATACGACGTTGAGGGTGAAACACTTCACAGTCGCTTCTGGACGCGTTCTGCCGTGGGATACCATATGAAAGAGACAATCCATGAATTTGTAAGAGACGACTCACCCACTGGACCACAGCAATATGAATCTCGCCCTGGTCCCATGGCCGAAATGGGCCGTGCCTACCATGACAGCATACAGCACAAGGATAAACCAGACGCTTATGCGAAGATGCTGGCCACAGAAATTGTTTTAGACCAGTGTGATGCGCACCTGAAAAAGGATCAACATGATTCGATGAACAACGCGCTCCTTGCCTCCGAACTGAAGACTGCTCTAAAAATGTCAAAAAATGGTTCGGCTCCGGGGTTAGATGGACTTCCGTATGAATTTTACAAATGGCTAGAAATTGAATTCAGAACTGACCAAGATAATAATTTAGACATCCTAAAAATCCTCGAAACCCTTTTTGCAGACATCGAGGAATACGGAATAGTCGCCGGCACGGACTTCCACACAGGGTGGATGTGTCCGATCCATAAGAAGGGTGATCGTGCGAAAATTGCGAATTATCGACCTATCACTCTTCTGAATGTAGATTATAAATTATTGACAAAAACCTACTCACTGCGACTAGCTGACGTTGCCCCGGAAGTTATTCATCATGACCAAGCTGGCTTCATGAAAGGCCGTAAGATTGAAGACCAGGTTAAACAACTGAAACACCTACTTAACTACGCGGATGCCGTCGAAGAGAACGGAATAGTGGTGGCTCTAGATCAGGAAAAAGCGTATGATAAAGTGGACCATGAATACTTACTAGCTGTTATGGAACGAATGCATTTCCCGGACAAATTCCATAGTTTGGTGAAAATCCTGTACACGGATGCTAAAACACGAGTGATGGTCAACGGCGAAATGAGTGAACCTTTTGTGGTAACGCGTGGAGTCCGCCAAGGCGACCCTTTGTCTTGCCTGCTGTTTAACCTAGCTATTGAACCTCTTGCTTGTTTATTGCGGAAATCTGAGCTCAAGGGTGTTAGCGTGCCAGGGACAAACCGCAAACTTCTCATATCTCTCTTTGCTGATGATACAACCATTTATTTATCCAACACAGACTCGTGGACGACACTCTGGAGCATTTTGGATCTATGGTGCACGGCATCAACAGCGAAATTTAATATGCGCAAGACCGTTATATTACCTTTTGGTTCACCAAAATACAGAAAACAAGTTATCTTGGATCGACAGATGAGCACCACATCACCAAGGATTCGGAGCGATCTGACAATCGTTCCAGACAAGCAGACGTGCCGTTTTCTGGGAGCCTGGATCGGAAACAATGTTCCCTACCAGACACCATGGCCAGAGATTATTGAAAAGATCTCAAGAGATTTAACCCGCTGGAATAACAAAAAACCCACGTTGGAGGGTCGTCGACATGTAATAAACATGATAATCGGCGGTAAAACACAATACCTGACCCGCGTACAAGGCATGCCTAAAGATATTGAGGAAAAACTGGTCAGAATGCGTGACGAGTTTCTCTGGGAGGGTAAAAAGCCCGCGTAGCCCATCGGACTATGGGCCTTCCTATCGATGATGGTGGGAAACAGATTTTAGACATTCAATCGAGGAATGAGGCAATTGACCTATGGAATTTGAAAGAATTCCTGAAACAGGGTGACGACAGAGCTAACTGGCCATTCTTCGTAGAGTATACCATTTCTAATCGCTGGAATGCGAGTCAATCCCTCGGAAATCAGGGGTCGATGTATAGTCCTTTCCTACAGCATATTCATATCCCACAGTGGAGAAATAACCCGTTAGCATATGACATCGGACACATGATCAAAGCTGCAAATAAGTACCGCCTGGAGTTCACGGTACTGTCAATTTCAAAGGATATTCAGTTACAAATGCCTGCATGGAACCATATAGCGCTCATTGGCCCCAAATTTGAAAAAATTCAGAGAAAAGAAGCAGTAAAGTGCCTACGACACAACCACAACACCCGAATTGTGGCCGACATCCTAAAAATTGCAGAACGCAAGACCACAGTGATAAGGCAGCCACACTCAATCAACCCCTCCGGAATTGGCCGCAAGAACTGTGGGTGCCCGCTGTGCCGTCGGGATCGACTTGAATTCGGGTGCAGCAATCCAGGACAATGTGTCGAAGCTGCAAAAGCACTCCTTGACTGCATCTATCCCAAATGGAGTCCCTTGATAGCCAACAACGACCTCTGTGACAATCTCAAGCTATCTGAGATCGAAGAATCCAGTAACAGTCATGGCCGTGAGGACGAAGACGCGCTATTGACATTTGATCCGGACTTTCGCTTGTCCGATCTTTCACGTGGTTTCCGAATTTTCGCCCTTGAGGACTACACCACTGAGCTGCCAACCAAACGTTACAACATGCCAAACCCTAATTCTATCGCCCTTGATGTGTATCTCCACGTAGGGCTTCCGCCCGTTGCCGTTGCCACGGGTCAACGGCACCCGTCGAACGGGTGCCGTGCCCGTTCCGTCAGCGACTTTTTGTGGTCGCCGACGGCACGGTCACGGCACGGGTTCGACCCGTTTTCACCCGTTGAAAAACGGCCGTCGCGGGTGTCGCAACGGGTACCACAAAAACCCGCGAGAGCACGTAGTTGACGGTGCTTGCTCGGTGCCTGGTCAGATCTTGGCTCAGATAGGACAAGCGCGGGTGTCCGGAAAAAGCCGATTTTTTGTCGCCATTGATCTACTCACCCCACACTTTCGTTTCGACTACGATGTCCTATGGCCTTCCTGCGTGTCCAATTCTTCACTGCCTGGCTACTTGTGGTTGTGTGGTTCCCTCAAAGATGCCCAAATTCGCACTCCCTCTGCTGCGAATTTCTGTATTTCTAAAGGCTTTACAATTAGTATCGTGTGATCGCCGCCTGAAATTATTGATTTTGTGCCTCAAACTGGCCCCGACCCTGAGAAATCTCACCTGTGTGACTGCGCCATGACCGCCTCACTGTCGGCTACTGCTCCAACGAAGCTCATTGGTCGCGCCCATGCTTTTTTGGGGGCATTATCCCCGCGCCCTGAGCACCAAGGAGTCGCCTCAAGCGCTTTACTATCGGGACACTTTTTTTTCACAATTCTACAGCTCTCATTGGTCGCGCCCATGCCCGCCATGCCCACACCCCCGGCATTCTAAGGTTGGCGGGCTTCCCAGCTGTTTTTTTGGACCCGAGAAGGGCCTATAAAAGGTGTTCAGTATACGAGAGCTCAGTATCAACTCCTCCCCGCAAAATGGCTAACCAGTGTGCACTAGATGCCAATGGGGCCCTCCTCGACGCCTCAGACATCCAGTTTTACCAATCCGAATCCGACGAGAAGGCTCTTCCAGTGGTGTCGTCTGGTGTGTCTTTTGTTATCGCTTACATCCTGTGCAATAATGTTTGTGTTTCAGAGCCGCCCCAGCGTCGCAGCACTCGCAAGAGAAAAACTGACCGCCTGACTGAGTCTCTCGCAGCCGAGAAGGTCGACGATGATGGGCAGCCTCTCGCCCCTCGCGTGCCCCGTGCTCGTGCAACCGTCACCACTCGCATCAAGTTGCTTCCCGAGTCCGTCAGCGACGAGGAAGACGAGGATTTTGATGACCTCCCGGACCTCGAGGAGGTGTCGCACTCGTCTGACGAAGGCTCCGACTCCGAATCTGATGTTGAGATGGTCGACAACGAGGAGGTGAGCTTTATTTCTACTCCCCCAATCAGGACTCATTCTGTTTGGTTAGCTCGCAGACCTTTTACCGCCAAAGACTGTCCAGTGCGCGGTGGGGCGGTCTCGTCGAAGCCCCAAACCCGCCGCAAGTCCTCCGGCACCAAGCGCAAGGCCGACGAGTCCGTGAGTGTCCCACCCCCAAGTCCAACCGCCGTGCTACGGTCGAAGAGGTTGAAGACCAGGACGCCCCCAAAGTATATATTTCTCTCCCTGGGTTAGTGTGTCACTTAACACTGTCCACATAGATCTGGCACCCAAAGCCCAGTGGCGCCGGGGTAAGTTGGCTGCCTTTACAAGTTGTGTTGTTTGTGTGTCATTGAATCATGCTCGTGCAGGTCAAAAACCCAATTTATCTATTCTACGATGCTGTTTCCAAGAATGCCGAAGGCACTGTGGGCAAGCCGGGTGACAAGCACTACAAGTGCCGCCACGGTAATCGGAAGGTTATTACAATCACCAAGGGTATGCGGTACAATGTTGGAAGTAAGTCTCGGACCCTACTGTACGTGACCCACGACCGGGTCACAAGTAGTACCGGGTCATCTTGTAATTAGCGCCTGTCCCAGCCACCTCTGGCCATATCTGAGTCGTACAAATTGGACATATAGGTATCACAGATGATATGATGGAAACTTGTGATGCTCCGAAGACTTTGGATGGCACAGTGAAGATCATAAAATTGAGTCTCGTAAGAAATTGCCATTTTGGGATGCGAGACGAAAGTCTTTTTGCTCAAGCTTGCCCATATCTGACACGACCACCCTGAAACTTTTTCACGGAGTATTACACAGTGCCTAAAGTATCCTACGCAATTTTTTATGTTATTTGAGCACCGCCGAAATTAGTTATATAGATATAGAGATCCCGGATAACCGAGCGCCACCATCTCTCGTCCTCACCATGTAGCTTCCTCAATTTCGCGTAGACCACTAAATCCTTTGGCGAGGGTCCATTGTATACTTCACTCACGGAAACCCTGATTTTAGCCGATTTTTAGGGCATCGAAAAATAGGGATATAAGCGCGATCTTTTTCCAAGACCAAAATCGCTTTTTGTCCCCGTAAAACACCCCCACCTCTCGCGTTACTGCACCAAAATGCCTCCTTCTGGTATGTGTGCACTCTAATACACCCCATGGACCCATCCTAATTATTTTATTTCAGCTGCCTCTCAGGAAAAAGAAAATTATCGTGATCAAGCAATGAAAGATGGCAAAAAGTACGTATTTCACCATTCTGCCTTGAATTGGGTCTCAAAAACCCCAAGGATTCCAATTCGCACTGCCAGGGATGACGAGTCCGATGCTGAGGCCGAAGAACTCATCAAAAGAGCCCTCGAGCCCGACTGCGAGTCGGACTGTGACAGCTTGCCACGCCTCGAGACCATCAAAGACCACGAAGGTCACTACGATGGTTTCGTCATTTCTACGGCGCCAATGACCAAGGAGGAAGCGGAGGATAAGTTGAAGAGCATATTTGAGTGGGTGGAGAACGTCGAGGAGTCCGAGCGAATCCTGGTAGCCCAGCAGAAGATGTTGCGAGAGGCGGGGGTCCCTATACCTCCACACTGTACTCACCGCTTTTGGGGCCTTCGATCTCCCGAAGGTCGCGCCTTGATGGATTTTGTAGCATCTCGTATGGCCTCTCCCGAGTTGTAGCTAGAAACGAAGTAGATTTGAGGCCGAGACAAGTGAAAAAAGTCAAGAACGCGTCCAGTCACGCGTGACATCACGCGTCAAATTTTGGTCGGCACTGGCCAATTTGGCCCCTATTGTCGGTTTATCGTCTTGCAGAGTTCCTGAACATGAACCATAAGCTAACGGCATCGGAGAAACGCGTGAAATCCCCTTCTGTTTCTCTTCCATGGCCCGCACTTCCAAAAAGGCCTCAAACGACGGCAAGAAAAGAGCTGCTCAGTTGGCAGCAGATGAGCTCCGGCTCAAGGAGGCTATCGCAGCTGTTTCCGAGTCTGGATTGACTGCCATTGGTCGCCCCTGCTTTTCGGTCCGAGCCGCAGCAAAGCATTACAATGTTCCCCACACTACTTTGCAAGCCCGCTACAATGGCTGACTGACACGCGCTGAAAGCCACGCAGATCAGCAGAAGCTGAGTCCCCCCCAAGAATCAGTTCTTAAGGATTGGGTAAAAGTCATGGGAAAGCGCGGTGTGCCTCTCTCGATGACTGCTGTCGCTGAATATGCAGCATCCATTATCGGAAAAGATGTGCCTGTGTCATGGGCTCGGGCTTTTCGCCAGAGGCACCCAGGCCTCAAAGGACGATGGACAACTGGCTTGGAGAGTTGTCGTGCTCGTTGCTTAAATCGGGCACTCATCTCGGAATATTTCGACGTACTTGAAGAGTTGCAGCTCAAGTATAATTTTCCCCCGGAAAATATCTATAACATGGACGAGAAGGGAATTCAAATGGGTGTGGGAGCTCGTAATATGGTGCTCGTCGATCGTGACCAACGCACTGTATACCATGTGGAGGATGGGAACCGAGAACTGGTCACCGTCATTGAGACTACTTCTCCAGTCGGTGGTCCTCTCCGTCCTTGTGTGATCTACAAAGGGAAGACACGCGACTTGGAATGGGGCAGAAAAAATCCATGTCACGCAAGGTGAGCGCAGCGTTGTGTGGTGTCTACGAGCATTGATTTGACCATTGGATTAGCATCTCCTTCTCCCCTAAAGGGTGGACCGACAACGAGCTTGGTGCTATCTGGCTGGAACGAGATTTTGAGCCGGAAACGACGGCGCGTAACATAACCAAGGGGTACCGTCTTCTCATCCTTGATGGCCACAATTCACACTGCACCTATCGCTTCTGCAACTTTGCAGAGCGCCACAAAATTATTATCTTGTGCCTTGTTGCTCATACGACACATCGCTGCCAGCCCAATGATGTCGCGGTCTTTGGTCCTCTTGCAGCATCTTGGAAAGCCGAGGTAATGCGACTGTCGCGCAAATTCTCCCAGGTGACAAAGTACAACCTTTTGGAAATCTACCACAATGCTCGTACGAAGTCTATGACCACAGGCACAATCTCAGCAGCCTTCCGTAAGACGGGTATCTACCCCGTCAATCGCGACGTGATTGAGGACGACGCCTTCGAGCCCGCCAAAAATACCACCACTCTAAGCACGCAGCCAGTGGCGGCCAGTCTCCCTGCGCTCCTGGAGGAGATTCCGGTCAATCTTGGGAGACAATCCAGCACAGGCGACGTACCTACACGGCCTGCTAGCCCCTCTCTGCCATCTACACCTAGCGCGAGTTCGTACAGCCTTGCGGGCTTCCCTCCACCTCCCGCTCCGTCGGCTTCTCGGGAAACTCTCCAAAAATACAGCCAGGCTCTCATCGAGTATGCGCAGCGCTGCAAGGACCAAATGGAGGCCGATTACGCATCCAAGAAGCTTATGGATGCGGAGAATGGCCGTCTACGGGCAGAACTGTTTGCCAAGAAGAATAAACCTGCAAAACAACGTGTTGGTGGGGCTGGTGCTCGACACATGACAGCAGAGGACACACTGAGGGAGCTGGCTTTTGTCGACTGGAAGGCCGGCATTGCTGCTGTGCATTCGGAGTTCAGCGCCAATGCGCGGGTCAAGGCAGCAAAGGCCACGTATGATGGTGCTTGGAAGGCCATGATGGGGCGTTGGCAGCAGCTGGAAAAAGACGTTATCAGTGCGGGGAAAGCTGCGGAAAGAGAGGCGAAGCGCGCCGAGGCAGAGGTGGAGAAAGCGGCAAAGAAAGCGGAGGCAGATGCCCTGAAGGCAGCAGAGAAGGTGAAGAAGGCCGCAGAGAAGGCCGACAAGGATGCAGAAAAGGCAGCGGAGAGAGCCGCAGAGAAAGCCCGTAAAGAGATGGATAGGGCAGAGAAACGAGACGCAGCAGAGGCAGAGAAGGCGAAGAAGAAGGAGGAGAAGCGGGTGGCCACTGAGCAGAAGAAGCTCAATGCCATGGAGAGGCGACCAAGGGCCAGGAAGAAGAGAAAACAACAATTCGACGATGAACTCACGGATTCAGAAAATTTGCCACCCTTTCCTGGCCCATATACTCCTGATACACCTCCTGCACTCAAGAGACCTCGCCCTCAACCCATTCCCGCATATCGGGGTGCAGCCGCGCCTGTAGCTGGGCGTGGAGATGCGGAAGTTGCTGCGAGCCGGAGTTTTGGTGACAATGTCACCAATTATGTAGCAGTAATTGACCCAGTGTTGTTGTAAGAGAGCTGTGAGGTAGTACAGTGTTATTCATCATGTAATTGGGCCAAGAAAGTCGACGGTAGGGACAACAGAGGTAGAAAAGGGGACAAAGGCAGCAAGCGAGGAGTGTGCCGGCTCGTGCCGAAATTTGGCTCGGTACTGCCATTTTCGTCCAAAGTGCGAATCATTCAGAAATAAATTCATGTAACACTTGGTCGGACTCATAATCTCTCTACGTCAAGGTCATGTACTTAAAAGACATTTATCTGAAGATCTGTCTGTTCAGAATTTGCGTACATAATGTAGTTATCGAGAAATTCATCAATACATTTGAGATGACCCGGTAGTAGGTCACGTACAGTAGTCTCAATTCCTGTCTTGCTGATAAGGAGCATTCCAGAGTTGACGACTCACCTCAAAAACGATTTCCCCATCATGTATCGTCTGTTCCTTGCCCTTTATACACGCAAGGATGTCCCTCCCACTGAAGCCGAAGTAAACCTTGCGCGCGGTAATGTTCCTGCAGATGGCGATGCTGCGAAGGCGTATCTAGGAAAGGTGGAGACCGCGACATCTAGTATTTTAAAAGGGCTCGAGCGCCAGGCCAAAAAAGTGCAGGTATATTTTGTTTCTTTAATTTTTTTTCCGGTCTAGTTGTTCACCAGGTACACAGGGTAACTTCGAGCAGGAGGTTTTCAACCGTCTGCTCGCTGAATGGATCGTAGCCTGCGATCAGCCATTCGACGAGGTGGAGAAGCCCGAGTTTATTCGGCTTATGGAATATACCCACCACGGGTCAACACTCAACTTCAAGGTACCCGGACACACCGCCGTTCGCAATCGTGTCATGAAGATGGGAGAGGACACTGTCGAGGGCACGAGGAAAATGTTTTCAGTATGTACCCAACCACTTGGAGTTGACAGAGCATTGATGCACTTTTTCAGGAGCTCGACTCGAAGGTCAGCTTGTCCTTGGACGCATGGACATCCAGTAACCAGCACCCTTTCCTTGCAATTGTTGCTCACTACGTGACGAACGATGGCAAGCTCGGTGAGTTTGTTTTGTGTATCAACTTTCTTTCGAAGACTTATCTGCTGTTTAGAAGAAATGCTCATTGATTTCCGTGAGATGGTGGGCGAACATTCGGGAGAAAATATGGCCGAAGAGGTGTGGAACTGTATCGAGATGTATGGCCTCGAAGAAAAGGTGGACAGGGATGATGATACTTATGATATGCCTGAACTCGTTCCAATCTAGGTCTACACGTTTGTAATGGATAACGCGTCCAACAACGACACCTTAATGGAAAATATTGCCATCAAGTGCGCCGCGGCGGATATCCCATTTGATGCTACCGACGCGCGAATTCGGTGTATGCCTCACACAGCACACTTGGCTGCAATCAAGGTCGCTGATTTCTCCTCGTTCCTGTTTGTTACTAATCGCTGGTCTAGCTTCTTGAGGCTATTGGCGCCATATCCAAATCGACTCGCAAGAAGGCAGAGGGTAAACTCGCAGCATACCAGGATGCCGTGACGGCCCCGATTGCCAGAGAGGACGACGATGACGCAAACTTGGATGAGGAAGATGAGGATGATGAAGAGTACGACTCCGAGGTGCGCAGTGGGCAAGGGGTCCAGAAATTTCGCTCCGTTGAGAAGGTGAGGTCGTTTTGTTTTGCCCAGCACTGTGCCGTTGATTAATTCTTAATCTATAGCTTCGCAAAATCATCCGCTCCATCCGAGCCAGCCCCCAACGTCGCCAGGAATGGATTCGCGAGGTTGAGGTGTCAGCCGACTTCATAAGCGGGACGCTCGGGACGCGGCCTCTAATGCCTATTCTTGATGTCAAGACCCGCTGGTCGTCGACTCACCAGATGCTTCGTATGAATACTTCTCTTCATACCGTGTAAATCATGTCAATATCTATCTGTTTAGGTCGTGCCATTGATCATCGAAAAATTATCGACGACTTCGTTGGAAGGCATCGCGACCTTCGCCCTCTGGATCTCACCGACAGTGACTGGGATGCGATTATCCTGGTTGCTGGCTGGTTGAAATCCTTCCGGACTGCAACAACCCTCATGTCCACCACGAAACGGCCGATGCTTTCTTTCACCCACGCGATTTTCCGCGGCCTTCAAGAGGATTTACGCGCAAGCTTAAAACAACTCCCATTCTCAACACCGTCTGTCCTCCGAAATGGTCTACTTGAAGCGCACCTTAAGCTCAGTGACTATTACTATAAGATGAATCAATCGCCGTACTATACCTGGGCGGCCCGTGAGTCTGATTACGTTTGATATGCACATTACTCACTTTTCTCTCAAGTTCTTGACCCTCGTATTTCGTACGAAGGGCTCAAAGCTGACTTCGGCGACGACGAGGATCCCCTCCTTCAACTTGAGGCTTCGAAGACAGCGCTTAATGAACATTTCAAAGCGAATTACGCGTTGCACAAGTCCAACATCGTCCCCCAGTTGCATCATCTTCCGCCCGTTCGCTCGGCTCCCCGCAGAAGGACTTCACCGCTAGGTATCGCGTCCAGCAGCGGGTTGTTCTGGATGAGCTTCGGGAGTACTACAGCCTCCCGCGCGAGGATTTCAATCTTTGCGATCCTGTCCAATGGTGGGTCGCACGTAAGGCACAATTTCCAAATCTATTTTGTCTTGCGCGGGATATCCTCGCCATTCCTGGTACGTTTCAAATCTTGAGTCTCAGATATAAATCTCATTATCCATAGGGCCAGCTGTTGCAGTGGAGCGCATTTTTTCCGGTGGCCGCGACACCATATCTCTTAGACGGGCCAGCCTCAAGCCAGATACCATCAGGACACTTATGATGGTCAAACAACGGCTCCGCCTTGCTTGTAATGCTGTCCAAGAGATTATGGGGTAGAATTACTTCGAATTAAACACTATAACCAATTTTAACTTGCCCGTTGATTCCCGTTGTACCGTCAACGGCCGTGCCGTTGACCGTGCCGTCCCGTCAGATTTGGAAACCCGAACGACGGCCCGTCTGATCAACGGCCATGCCCGTCGTTCACCCGTCGAATCGACGGCCGTTGCCGTCGCGGCAACGGGTGGAAGCCCTATCTCCACGCAAAGATTTTCCATCCGCGTGAGGAGCACGCACAAATGCATACTATGTTGTTGGTACAGGCTAAGCCTACGGCGAATGCCCACTCTGAGGTCAAAATGAGGGAATCACTAATTGTCTCCTTTCCTGACACAAAAGTAGACCCATCATTCAACACAGCAATCTTAGCAGGTCTGTTGCATGCCCTACAAGAACTTCCACAAGATACTACGCTCATGGTCCATTGTTGCTCAAACTTCCTGGGTAAAGTTCTTGTAACGGATCGTACAAACTACGAAAATAATCTCCTTGGGCCCCACTACCAGCTAATTAAATGCGTAGTATCTGCCCTGCAAGAGAGATCTGGAAAAGTATACTTCAAGAAGGTAGACACCAACCCAGCAGTAGGCCTACAAAATCTGAATCCCACCCCAACCACTGTGGATACACAGTCTGACATCATGTTCTGCACCCCGGGAATCCTGTTAATGGAGGGAAGTCAGCGCTCGTTCACGAAAATCATCAAATCCATAAGGGAGAAACCAACTCGGAAATCTACAACGATCAATCTGGATCGTATCCGATGCTGCATCGAGGAGGCATTCCAATATCGACCAAATGATAGTGCAATCTGGACATCAATTAGATCCAACAATATCCACCGTCTTACTCGGAATTTCTTATGGAAATGCATGCATGATATCTTTCACGTCGGCCGCTACTGGGAACATGTACCTAACCTAGAAATCCTCCGTCAATGCCAAACTTGTGGAGCGCCAGAATCACCAGAACACATCATGCTGGAATGCGATGCTTCCGGTCAACGTCAAGTGTGGCAACAGACTGAGTTATTTTACAGACTCAGATATCCGAGATGGCCCAAGCTAAATTGGGGGTTACTCTTGGGTTGTGGACTTGCACGATTCACTTCCTCCAGGGGGAAGATAATACCAGCCCAGAATCGATTTTTTGCAATCATTGTTTCAACATCAATGAGTCTAATCTGGAATCTGAGAAATGAGAGAGTATTCGAAACTCATACACAAGCATCAGCAAATGAAATACATAATCGCTGGGTGTCACTGATGAACGCCGCCCTACAGCGAGATCGATTACTCTCAAATCGAACTCGATTTGGTTCTCTCGCAATAAAAAAGCAACTGGTGCTTGATACCTGGAGTGGGACACTCCTTGATGAAGATTCCCTGCCGGATGACTGGACTAGATCCGAGGAGGTTTTAGTGGGTATACGGCCCATCACTCGAAAAAACGGAGTTGGTTAGAATTACGGCCAGAGCCCCACACGAAGGTTTGAAACCTGTGCGTAACGGCATTTCCTCCTGGACACTTCCCCGGCTATATTGGATAAAACCCAATTGAATCAGCGGATACGCTCGGAATGCTTTGCAGACTGAGTTGTGTTACTTTAAACGCTCCAAAAAAATAAAAAAATAAAAAAAAAGACGCAATTCACGGCCTAGACCCCGACGCCGACGACACAATCGCGCCGGCAGTCAGTGTGGTGTCGGACGCAGATGTCGGATGCGCCGCCGGCCTCGCTTCCTTCGCGTGAGCGCGCTGTACAGTTCTCCTGCGCCGCGTTGTGTGGGCTGAGTCGAGGCCCCGTGAAGCTCCTGCCAAGGGTTGTCCCAAAAATTCCCCAGATTTGGCCTAAAAAAGCTTACGTTGGAGCGGATTCGAGGCCTGAAAAAGCTTAAATCGGACAGGGGTCGTCAGGTGCACCCAAAATTTCGCCAAAAATGGTCGAAAAATTCAAAATTTCTCTCCTGCCAGTTTTATCTGAATTTTAATACGTACGTTTGATTCGACCGGGACTCATACATATTGCTGCCCACGATGCCAATTGATGCTGTTTGCTGACCACCTGCCCAAACTCGGCAACTGTGACAGAAATTTCCGCCAACTTTCGGCTCAAAAAGCTTAACTTCGGACAAGGCTCTCGGATTTTTGACCTAGAAAAGCTTACCTTGGGACAAGGAAAACACAAATTTTCGCTCTGAAAAAGCTTAATTTTGAGACAACCCTTGGCAGGAGCTTCACGGGGCCTCTGAGTCGCTGGTCGTAGAGTGACGGCTAGGGGTCGGCACCGTAACCGTACAATACGCTATACGAGGAGAGTGGAATATCCTATGATATGTCCGATCCATTTCGCCCGATTTTGGCCGTTTCCGTTCATCAATTTTCCCTGAAAGTGTGTCCGCATTGTGATCAGGTAGGTCGTTTTTCGGCCGAAACAGTCAGCGAAGTGGATCGGACCTTAGGCGATGAGAGGTGCCATTTTGGGGTGAAAATGGGTCAAATCAAGGTTATATATGTGATTTTGGATGATTTTATTGGCAGGGAGGTGAGCACCTTCGGAGATGAGGACATTGCAAATTTTAGGACTCAAATGTACGCACCAGGATCGGACATACCTTCTGACCAGCGAGTTCCGTCAGCAGTTTGGATCGAACATAGGCCAGAATTTGGGCCTAAACGTCAGCATTATGATGGGACATGGAGGCCTTTTTTGACCCAAATCCGTCCGCATATGGATGGGACATGTCATAGGATATTCCACTCTCCTGCTATACGGTTACGGGTTTATACGGTAAACCGTACCGTCCCGTAAAGCCCTCTGGGAGTTGCCTATACGGTACGGGTGCGGTACAGCATGTGCTAAACTCGCGAACTACGAGTGCTGTGGTAAATTCAAGCCTTGCAACAGATGCAGGGAGGTCAGAAATAACCCAATTTCATGGCCAGAAAATAGCTCACCTTCCCTGGGCCTCGTTCTAGACACCCGTATACGGGTTTGTACGGTACCGTATGCCGTCCCGTAAGCCAGCAAATCCCGAATTTTACGCCCGTAACCGTATATGGTTACGGTGCCGATCCCTAGTACTACTAGAGTCGCATGATGTCCATGTCCCCCCTCCCTTGATTTTACTTTCGACGTCGACGCCGCCTATCTCTCGATCGCGACGTGAACGGTGTCGGACGCAGGATGCGCCGTCAGTCCTGCCTGCTTCGCAGATGGACCCCCGCTGCTGAGCGGTGAGCCCGTGCCGTCCGCCGTACGCAGACGACGCCCTCCTTGGTCTTTGTCATATGCGGTGCCACGTCGTGTGGGCTAGCGCCCACTTGCCTTATTCCCAATACGCGCTTCGATCTCGGCGCGCTCCTCGTGCGCCACCCGCTGCTTCCATCGAAGCTGTTTAAATCGCTATCTCTACGCCGCCATGCGCGTCCGTCCCCTGCCCTCCGCTTCGACGCCGATGCCGACGCGCTCGCCCCCGCACCACACAGCTCCAGGACTGACCTGCCAGATGTTAAAAGACGCACCGCCGCCACCCGCGCCGTATTTCTTGCACCCGCGCTTCGTCCTCTGCGCCGAGGTTCGTTGTGCAGGGAGCGTATCCGCCGATCTGGCAGCGCTGCTGTGCAGCACTCGAACGCGGTGCTTAGCGTCCCTTGACTTCAGACCTGGATTCCGTCCACTCCTCATACTCATTTCTATCCTCCTAGTGTGCTGTACCAAATTCGAGCTAATTCTGCGACCGAGCTCGGACCACGCCTACAATGCGTCAATATCTCCCCGCCGCTCGCCGACGCCGACCCAGCGCGGGCCTCCACGCACGCCGCTCTCTGGTGTCGCCGCGAACAGCCCGTTCCGCCTCATTCCTTCGCAGACTGACGCCAACACCGAATACACGACTTCAGACTGGCCATGATATCGTGCGCGCCGTCCTCCTGTGCGGCCACGCCTCAAACTTCTTGCCTCGGCGACGTCTCAGGGTGAATGCGCCTTCCTTGTGAGCGCACGCAGTTCCCAATCCCTTATCTGCTGCACGCCCACGCATCCTGAACATGGTGCTCCGCGTCGCGTGGGCGAGACGACGCTGCACCACCGTGGACCCGCCGCCACTGAATGATGAGCCTGCCCCGTATCTCAATGCGCTGTGTCGCTGCACTGAGCCCGCCCGACTTCCGGCGGATGCTTGTCGATACCATGTGCTTCCTGCGTCGGTGCGCCTGCGCCAGTTGCAATCGGGACTGTCGCTTGTCTACGCTCGCTCGCGCTTCCGATGCGCGTGCTACCGCTCCTACCCCCTCGCGCGCGCCTGCTCGCGCTTTTGTTGTCATCCGACCCACATTTCATTGTCAGGTGCGTACTTCTCTTTCATTTCGCCCATCGCTTCGCACGTCAGCTCCCCGAGCATGTTCTGTCGCATCCGTATGCGATCACCAACTCATTTCGCTTGGCCACCTATTCAGCCATACTCACCTCGTCAATACAGGTTCTGTAAATTTGTTCTTCGAGCGCCTCTCGTGGTCTCCATTCACCCGTTTTCCGCGCTCGCCACCCGGAATCATCCTGCGACGCTGTTAACCACGGTGATTCATCTCTTTTCTCCGTTGTCCCGTGTGGGGGTCCATCTTAAACCGTGTTCCTGTACCAATCTCTGCTTCTCCACGTTAAATTTATCGGTTACCGTGCTGTCTCCGTGCTCGCAACACCCCGAACCATCTTGAGGCAGGATTTTCCCGGTGAGATTCGATCTCGGTTTTCTTTTCCAAAAGGTACACAAGTTTCTGCACACATTTTACTTCGCCGCCATTGGCGTATGTGTTGCTCGTATTTCGCCTCTTCGACTTCCTTCAGTCTGGCCGGACGTCGTAATTTACAGACATTCGAAAATGTGATTGGGCAGCCGCGCACAACCCGGAGGAGAGCTGCTTGTGCTCATTCGAGAGGGAAGTTAAATCTCCCTACTTTATTACAATGTTCTTCCAATCAATTGATTTCCTTGATTTCCGTCCGCAATACCTGTTCAGTAACTTCATGGTTTCAAATACCTCACTTCGATGCCAACTTGGCTCATGCATCCGATTCGAATTGCTTCGCAACGATTGGGAGATCGCACCAGACGTCAGGAACTCATTCGCGCGAGATTCAATCGCCCGTCCTCACGACTGTTGGATTAACCTTGTTCAAGATTAAATCTGCATTGGCCACTCCACAAGCGTGCAATCTACAGCCCAACTCTGTTCTTGGGTGTTTAGACCTACTCAGTGCTGCTCTTCCGTATCATTTATTTTACGGTCGGCTGATTCATGCACCCAACGCGTCAGATGTCGCAGACCGACTCGCTGATTATATTGACCACCTCAATTTATAGCTTACTATCGCTGCGGCCACCCTCGTATTACCTCACATCGCACAATGTGTGGAGAGCTAAACGCACAATAGAAATGGTACGAATCTGCCAATCCCCGATTGCGAAGTAGTCCATTCGCAGTTAATTCACCAGTCCTAATTGAAAATTCACCTGACCCACTCGGTTGTCTGGGAGTCCCGGGGAATTTCATGAAAGCTTCAAAGCTTCACATGCCGCTCAAAGTCAACTCACCGCCCCATAATATCACAACCCGCTGCGCCGCCCGACTAATCAGCAGCTGCCGCACGCTGCCCGAGTTACCCGCACATCGCTGCCTACAACACCTCGTATCGTGCCGCGCTCCTGATCTTCCCCGCCCGCCGCCCTGAGGACCTGCACCGCCTCCATATCTATATTTATTACAAGTAAATTATACCGTACTTTTCTCGCTAAATAATTCCCAATTCATCGCAACTCCCATCTCATACCGAATACGCACTTTGCATACGGATATAATATAGTTTACCACTACGATTACTGTTTACCTATAAATGAAGGCTCACATACATACCTAGATACATGTATTCTCGTTCTTAGAACAGCCCAGTATGACCCATATGTAGCGAAATCATTGAAAATCATCGTCATCATCGTCAACACCGAAACGAGCAGGACTTGGGTTTTTATTGAACATTCAACCGAGAAATGAACAAGACCTGAGTTTTATCACCGAGGCTGCGGGTACCTCACCTAAGATATCTGCGTTATTCTTCTTTAACGCACGCAAATTGGTAATGAAATTTGGTTCGCTGCTGGTACAGCCGCACCAATATTTGTCCCACGGCGTCCTCATCTTTTAGACTCGCCGGACCTTTAAGAGACCAGTTCGTTTTGAGATTGTCGAAGAGATTCTTGCTCTGAACACGCACTAGTCTTTGTCAAACGCGGCTCGGGCTATACTGCCTCAGCTCATCTCGCCTCTCTAGAGCTTGCAATCCATCATGCCTCAACGAGCCGACTCGACCCCTGCTTCTCATTATTTTCCAGCGCCCGACTTATTTCAGGGGTAGAATTTCTCGCACTAGGCTATTTTTAAACTCGGATGTGCTGTTGGGGTAGTCATAATAAGTTAATTCGAGTAATTTACGGCTGTGCCTGAAGAGCCTGGTTTATTCCTTCGTGAAGTTGTTGAACATCTGTACCGGATGAGATAAACACTGAGAGAATATTGGTGGGTCGGATGCAAGGTGTTCGAATAACCTCTCATCAAATGATAAACCAGAGCTGGAGGTGTGAGGTGCAGTGAAAAAGAACGGTGCATGCATCCGATGAATTCGAACACGGAGACTCGAGCGCCGGACAACGAGCTGGACTTATTCAAACCTCACTCACAAAGAGACCTCATGTGCACCATACACCGCGCCAATTATTTCTGTTGGTCATCAGGGCGAAGTTATTGAGTAGATCGATTGGTATGAACAAGTGAACGAAACTGGGACAACGTACTCGGTATAAAAAGAACACCGGATGTTACCCGAACCGTTAATTTGCATGGTTATTTCTCGCAGTGGGCCAATGCCTGGCCGAAAGCAGCGTGCTCCACAAAAATATGTTATGGTAGGAGTGAATAAAAGAGAAAATTGAATCAGGCGCATTCGAACCCCCGGACTGCGAACTAATTGTCTCCTGGCTCTTGAAGAGCACTCGATGTGTACCGTACCGTAGACCACGTCCGATGATTCCCTATGCTTATGCCAGATTATTGAATAAATTTATTTGAACAAGTGAACGCACCAAGAATAAATTGAAGGTTTTGCGTTACCTGAACAGTTAATTCGCTCGAGGGTATTTCTGCCTCGTAGACCTCTGAGATACACAACGGCGGAGCCCGCGTGTCCAAAAAGATCTTGAAAGCGGGACCAAAAAGAGTCACTCCGAGATGGATCGAAGATTCGGACGCGGGAAGTCGAACCTGGTTCTGCAAGCTACTGGGCTCGCACGCTTTCTTTTAAGAAAGCTCGATGTGCACCGTACACCACGCAATTTTTTCGGACGAGGGTATCTCTGCGCCGTGGTTAGATCGATAGACAAAACGGGGGAAGTGTTCCACAAAAAATGTTAAGGTGGCATGAAACATAAAAGGGAATACAAGACAACCGAACATTCGGACGCGGGGAGTCGAGTACCGTACCGCGAGCTACTTGTTTCCAGGAATCTGAAGAGAACCCGACGTGTACCGTGCACGACGCCCGATGCTTGGATCTGTTCATGCCAGATTATTGAGTGAGATTTTTGTGAAGAAGCCAACCAAATAGATCTGGAGGAAAGCACCGACATACCTGCAGTAAATACAATGTCCGGTGGTACTTCCCCGAGGTTATCTCTGGCTCGTGGTATACATATACCGAGATCGGTGCGCCGAGCGGTCGACACAAAGATCTTGAGGGAAGGAATAACAGAGTTAATCCAAGCTAACCAAATATTTGGACGCAGGGAGTCGAACCCCGGACAGCGAGTTCGACTTTCTCACCCAAACAAACGAGAGCTCGTGTGTACCGTGCACCACGTCCGAACACTTGCTGGGTTTATGCGTTCGCTTGGGTATGAGCTGAAAATTGGAGATATAATTGAATCCTGCCATATTGGTGAGAGTTCGCAGTGGGGCGGAGTTTCGTGAGAGAACGGCGATATGCGAAATTAATGGCACAAAAAATTAGAAAGTACTGCCGCGAGGGTGCCATCGAGTTGAGGTCGATCTTGCGAGATATAAGGCCTACTGCACCAGCCGGTGCAATGAAGACGCAATTAGAATGTTTCGGTGCGCAGGGATATATATATATTGAAGTTCTGTGGGCATTGCGTGTGGTGGCGCGGCTTGTGCTGTCAAGGACGCGCTAGATTTACCTAGGATTAGACGATCGGCCACGGACAGACGGAGTCGGCTCAATGGTGGGAGAGGTACGATCGCGCGAGGGTGCTTTGTACACTAGTATACGTACTGTACGCTGGGTGCAAGCGTGGCCAGCGGGACATTAATGTTTGATGCTCGAGGGCAAGAGGCAAGATTAGCGTCCACATCATATCTCGGCTTTTTCGGCCGCTCACTTCTTGATGCGACTTGACAGTGGCAGTGCACCTCGCTTCATCGCCAATTCGTGAGCTTGTACGACCACCCTCAGGACTGAAGGCCTAGCCGGCAACGGAGCGACGACTTAGACAAGCACCGAGCCAAGCGACGCACAAGACGTCCGATTCGTGCGTGCGTCATCGGCGCCGCGGTTTCACGAATGCTGGAGCAGCGCGCCGTGAGCACACGTAGTGCGACGCTGAGATGGCGGGAGACGGTGTCCTTTGTACGCGACGGCGGTCTTCCTCACAGCGGACGTTTCCGAGGCTTTGGCTCTCGATGATGCAGTGAAAGACAAGGTGCGTTCTTTTGCTGTTTCTGCGGTGTGGGTGGGGAGATAATCAATACTCAGTGAATGTTACGCGCTGTCGGCTTCCTACGCGGAAGTGGAAGGTGGAAGGAACAGAGAGCTCGAGGGGACTGCACGCGAGCCACTCATGGGCTCCCTCCCTTTGCTCTTGCACGGCTTCCTTTTTTCCTTTTTCCTCCCTTTCGGTGGGTGTGCAGATTACGGCGTGTCCCGATGTTGTACGCGAAGATGGCGCAGCTAGGTGCGTGGGGGATGCGTTGGGCATTGGGAGGGAGTGCGAGATGCGCTCGCCGCATGGCTGTCAGTGGTGGGATCTTTCTCCACTCCCCTCTTTCTTGGTTCTCGCTGGGCCCCTCCTCCTTCCCCGCAGAGGCTCATCCCTCATCCCCTGCCCACTCAAGCGCACTCTTTCCCGAGGTACACCCGCACGGTGCGTCACCTCTCTCCTCCATCTTTCCTCTCTTCCTCCGTTCCCCTCTTCCCTCCGACCTTCAAAGACGGAAGTGGTTAGGCGCCCAATAAACGCCCAGAGTATGCGAATCCTCCGCTGCGATGGATCGTACCACTCACGCACGGGTGGGTGCTGTGCCTTAATCTGGGGAATCTTCCCCGGGTATATGCGCGACACGGCTCCCTGCCCGCCGTCGAAACTGACCACGTCGGAGTTTCTTCTCATGTTACGGCGGGAGGCGTGTGTCCCGAAATGCTACCACACGCGCTCTTCTTCCCATTCCTATCCCGCCCCACCTTGACCGCAGTGTCTTCCACTCACGCGTCCCGCAGACAACGATATCGACTTATGTCAAGACGTTCGGCGCGCAGGGCTCGGAGATATTGGGAGTGATATCATGGAGTAGTGCGAGGGAGTGATACTGGCATGGTGCGTTCTCTTCTTTCTTATTTGGTCCGTTTTCTACGCGGGGATGGGACAGCATGGCATCGCGCTGGAGGAGGTGATACTGGGAGGGACGAGGACGAGGAAGGTGCGGAGTCGAGTTGACGCGCGCTCCTCGTTTATGTTTCCGCCCCCGGTGCTGAGATTCGCTGTGCGATGTGCGTGGATTGGAGAGAGGAGGGGCCACCTGGCGCGGTCTCCTCCTGCGCGCGAGCCCCAGCGAGCTCCTCCCACCGCTGGAGCAAAGAGCGGCGCAAGTTCGTACTCCCCTCCTCCCCTTTCTTCCTTCCGTCCTCCCATCGAGCCCGCAGGGCCTTTTCTTCCTTTTCTTCCCTCGTCTCCGTAACTATCTTACTAACGCACATCCCTCTAGTAGCGCGCTCGAGGGAACCCTTCTCTCCAGTCGCACGCTGCGTGCGTGTGTGTCCCTTCCTCCCCTTCTTCCATCTCTCTTCCTCTTCCTCCCAGTATTCCGACTTTTCTTTCTTTCGGCTTTCACGCATCCCGAATGCGGAATCGGTTAAGCGCCCAATAAGCGCTCGCCCGATACTTTCACTGGGATAGGTCCTACCACCACGGCGCCGTCGGATGCAGGTGCGGTGAATGTGCGGGTGCGCGCTGCTCCCTGCCCTCTCTGGTTTTCCTAGGTGCGGGGAAAGTTCCTGTGCGGGGTGCTGGCGCGACAGGCTGTGTGCACCGTGAATATCCTGGCGCGGTGATGGCAAGGGATCCATTCGCCGGGGGAGAGGCGGGCGTGGATGTGCGCGCCCTTGATGCTGGCGGGTGCCAGTGGGACGCGAGTGAAAATGCTCAGGGAGGGTGCCATGTGTATGGCGAGGTGCAGGAAATTGTAAATGCGCATATAGACTCTGCAAGCGAGACGTGTGCCTGTGTGCGCGCAATGGCGATGGCGCGGATGCAACGGGGTGGTACATGACTGCGCGCGCACCTCCCTCGACGCTTTTGACGACCGCGGTGGCTTAGCGCAAGTGTACTTGATGCGCAGTCGACTCGGCGTCGGCCTTGCGTTGCGAGGCGGACGCGGATGGATGGGGTAGAAAGGTTTGCGCGCGCGCAGATGCATCGATGGAGGTTAGTCGATCTATGCCGGCGGATGTATGGGTGGGCGTGTGCGAGGCGGGTGTGCGAGTTGATTCGTTTGTGATGAGGCGTACACGGTGGCGGGCTGGCGAGGCGGAGATGGGGATAGGGATGTCTCGGTGCAAAGTGTAAGGTGGAGGTATGAGCATGTGGAGTAGGCGCAGCTCTGAATGGTTGCTCCCAGCCCATTTCCTCGCGGTGGAAATGCCGGAGGTCAGGCGGAGGTGGAGAGTGGATTTATTTGCTACGCGAGCAGCATATGCCCCGTTCTTCTTCCATCGCTTGAATATCTCCAGCGCACAATGTGTGTTCATTTGCCAGATATTTGCCCTGGCGGTGTCGAGCAGCCGCGTTGACAATGAAAACTGGATGAACAACTTGGCCTCCCTCGAAGGCCAAACGTCACGAAATCGGTTTCGAGTTACCTACTTGCGCACGAATGAAAGTTGGCAGAGGGTATTCCATTGAATTTGTCCCACAACCAATATGCTCGATGATGTACAGTACAAGTCGAGTTTGGAAATGTTCATAATAACTTTAGCACCTATCACATCCTATGCCGGCAGAACTCCAAGCTAAAGTCTCGATTTTTGACCACTTGTGCGCTCTTATTACCCTGGGTGTTCGAATCTAATATCTCTTCTTCGTACGGGCGCTTAGGCGCCCGTGTCAATTGCGAGAGGCCTGGGCTCAGCTGAGCTTTGTACCATTTGCGGGCCTGAAAGCAATCCCGTACCTGGTTCGTTCTTGGGGTCGAAGGATGTTTTTTCCGGGAAGCAATCCGTGCACACTAGGTTGGACCTCAGTAACCACCATTTCCGCTTGGTCGGAAATTGTACCTTCGACAGCTTCTGTGTAACAAGATTAGAAGCTATGGATGGACTTGAAATATGAACTAACCATCGCCAAAAAGCATGCGCTCAATCTGGGTCACTGACGGCAGCAACGGTTCGGCCTGCAGAGAGCGGCGAAATTTGGAAGTGAGCTCCTCATCCCAGTCTGTCGTGGATGAGGTAGTTTTTCGCCTCAATCGAAGGGCCGATTAGGCGTTCGAGAATTTGAGAAGCCGTTGGACGCATTTCGGGCTTTCCCTCCCAGCAGCTTTCCATTAGACCCAAACATTGTCAAAGGCGGTTTTGCCCGACCACGACATTGGCCGCAATGGGCGTTTCCCCTCGAGAACCTTGAACATGACAGTCATATCATTTGGCAAGTCGTAAAACGGAATCTTTTCCGCCATTATCTTCGAAATAATATTATACTCGGATTCATAGTAAAGAACAGACAGGTCGAGCTCACCTCATAGCAAACACCTGCGAAAGCGTAAACATCTGAGCCGAAATGGTTCCCAGTTTCTCCTCGCAATAATTCAGGCGCTTGATAGCGTGCTGTCCCTGCTCTTGAAGTTGCCGTCGAATGGGTGAATTGCATGGTCATGGCATTGGCGATTGTAGAGACGCCGAAATCAGCTATGCAGGCCCTGCCCGAAGGAGTTACACGGATATTAAGCTATGCATGCGCTCAGCAAAACGTATCATAGATCACTATACTCCTTCCAAATCTCCGTGTACTACTACTTTTTCATGCAGATATTGTAGCGCCAAGACTACATCCAAAATCTAACACAGATAATTAACCAAGAATGTCGGGCAGAATCTACCCTTACAAGCGAGAGACTGTTGGTTGAGTTCTTATAGTATTCCTTAGAAATTTCATCCGGAAGTCAGTCGTGTGCCTGGGGTGTAGCCAAACCTACGTGGATAGTCTCGAGATCTCCCTGCTACCCGTTGAGCCTTTGAGGCGCTGACACGTGCAATATGGGAGTGGATAACCTGAGACATGTTGCCGGTGACATTGTTGAAGGCACCTCCATTGATGTGGGTACCGTTCAGCGTGAAGGGCATTTTTTATAGTCGAGGCGGGGAGGAAGATGCACTAGTGACACACAAGCTGTTTGCATGCCCGGCAGTGCAGCCGGGTGCACAAATACTTTATTAGCTCATCTTAAGTTCTGGGCGGTCCCAACCGCCTTTCGATCTTAAGTTTCAGTACATCTTAAGTTCTGCTACTATAGTATAAGGTCGTACTTTATGCACCCCACCATGACATTCTTGGGACTTGAGTTCGAACCACTTGAGTTCACACTGCGCTCGAACTTAAGATACATCAAAGATACCATATATAAACAACGAAATACATAACACTTGAGTTGCCACGGAACTGAAGTTTCGCACAACTCCAGTTCCGCCATGTTACTTAAGTTTTGCATATGGACTTGAGTTCCGGCGCGACTGAAGTTCCGCATAACTCCAGAATGAAATGGTGAAGTTCTTGAGTTCCAGCACCACTTGCGGCAAGTCTATCAGCAAACTCGCACCGAAATGAAAATAGGAGTCGGCTTGAGTGAACAGCGGAATAAAATGAAAATGAAACTCACTGGAGAATGAAAATGAACGCAAGTGCACGCCAAGTACACTGTGAACTGCCGCCGGAAAGAATTAGCGCGAAGTCGGCCAGAATGAAAAAAAAACTCACGCGAAGATGAAAATGAACACGAGTGCACGCCGAGAACAGTCCTGCAAACACTGGATCTGAACAGTGAGATGAAATGAAAATGAAAACGAAAATTGGAGGCACTTGGAGGCAATCCTTTCTCCAAAGCTGTCCATCGGCGCGTGGCTCACCCAGCTGCGTCCTCACGAGTAGATCTAGGTTTGTCCAATTATCTCGCGCCTTTTTCCCGGCTTTGCTGACTTGTGACATTCTTCTACCCATAGCAACGCCGACGCTGCCCGCACTGTGGCATCGTGCTGGGCTGAAGGAGGTACGTACGCAGCTAGAGTGTCATTTGTGTGCTCGTTGATCTGCGCACGCAGCCAACGTTCCCTATCGACAGCACCGAATCAAAAGAACGGGATGAATTAAAAGAAGGATTAGGCAAGGTGTGTTACTCACGCTCTTTCCTCTCCTTCCCTTTTCTTCCCCCTTGTCCCTTGCCCTCCTTCTCCTCTCTCCTGTTCCTCCTCGCTGCTCAGTCCCGAGCCAAGCCGTGTATCCTCGTATCATAGATTTACTTGTTCTTTAATCTAGGGGACCTCAGAATTGTACTCCAGCCCATTGAATAATTTTCGAATTAATGTGATTCTGATTACGACAAAGGAACTTAAGTTATGAGTAGAACTTAAGTTGCGTAGGAACTCAAGTTACACGCGGAACCCAAGTTGTGTAGGAACTCAAGTTGCACGTGGAACTTAAGTTCCCCAACGTTGGAGGGGGTGGGGCATCGGCTACCCCTAAAGGCGTAGGGCAGCGGAACTTAAGTGTCTGAGGCGGTTTAGGCCGGCCAAAACTTAAGTTGAGCTCATTTTATTTCATGGGTGCAATAGAGTGCAAGGCTGAGCAAGCACCATATTCCAGACATACCAGTTCTCACTGGTCCTTCAGAATTTCGTCCAATTTCTTGGCTTCAAATCTGCCTCAAAATTCCTCCGGCTCCCATATCAGCAACTGCAGAGAAGGCTATCTCGACTCGCCCCAGTAGCAAACGATTCCGTGTCAGAGCCTTTGGCCCGAATTCGTTCAATTTTTGAGCTATATTTCCGCGGAACGCTAGGCTAGTGCCGTTCACTGGTAATGAATTCAATGTCGTGCGTCTTTCAAATATGTGCCATGGGCTCAAGACTCGCACAATCGCCCAAGTGGTAAGGTTGTCACTGGGGCCCAAAGCGCTTCGCCCGTGGTCTTGCACATTATGCTCCTTTGCAAGACATGTACATGGACCAACCATTGTTCCCATAAATGTCGACTCACAATATCCAGCGTAGGTACCTAACTATATGCTTTAATTCCAACCTTCGTTCCCCCAAAAGAGAATTTTCAGAGTCCTAGAGGAGCAACTTTCACTATGCTCAGGATCTCTCGGTATCAGTAACGTCCATTTCCTGATCTACCACCGGAGCCGGTACCCGCTTGTTCGCATCCACTGTAAAGGCCCCGGGAACAACAGAGGCCTCCTCTGGTCCTGCGGCAATCACTCCCCCGCGGCGTTTGAGCAGGGGACCAAAGGTGCGAATCGCGGCAACCACAACGATGGGAAGCGGAGCTGCGATCTGATCCATCTCCAGAATGGATATTCCACTAATCGGGAAAAATCCCATCTGGGGGAACCACGCGAGGATGTATATCGGCCACCACAGGCAAACCCAATAGCACAGCCATTTCGCGGCTCCCAGCGCAGTGAAAATCGGGATGGCGAGGATTGGCAACGAGAACCATATCCCCAGCGCAGTGGCTCCGGATTGTGAGGCGGACCGTAAAGCGCGTCCCAGGTTGCGGCGTCGTAAGAGGCTTATGAGGAATATCACAGCAATGACTATGCCAGTGAACTTCGCCCCCACGAGCGCGTACTGACGCACATAGTCGTGCGTGTAGACCGAGGGAAAGTACGATAGGATGTCTCCTATGATTGCTGGGAACTCAACGAGGGTGAAGGGGATGTCTTCGCGTTTCCCCAGTTCGCTGCCATCGTGCATGCGACACCATATAACGGGCATCGTCCTTGCGATAGCTTGATGAGCATGCAAGGTAAAACCCGAGGCGACGAGGGCAAACATCAAGGGTATTACAGCGATCCCTGCAGTGCGAGTGCCAGAAGACCGACCGAAGGAGAGGGAGATTACGATGCTGAACAGTGATGATCCGGTTCCAAGTGATACAACGCGTTCCGCGCACACCAGGGCAGGTAACAATTTCGAGGCGCTGGCTGCGTCTCCGAGTTGTGAAATTGCCCGCGCCTTGAGCATGAGATCGATTGCGGCTACCACGATATAGTATGAGGCCCCAATAAGGTCGTAGTCCCACTCATCTGGGATGTGGCCCGACACCCATAGAGCCTTGATCAGATGTCCATGGGCCATCCCCATCGTAATGAGCCAGGCCCACCAAGCACCTGGCCCGTAAAATCCGGAGATGGGAGTATCATCACTCATCCGGGAGAGTAGTTGCTGCTGGATCACGATGATTCTTTGAATATGGTCTTTAATCCCGAAGATCATCGCAACTAGCAACCCGGTGGCGAATATTGCACCAAATATTGCGCAACATTGGCCGCAACAACCACTGCGCCCTCGGGGCATCGGGATCAGGTGTAGGAGGCGGGTGGGATCGTGAGGGAAGATTGAAAATGGTGGTGCTTTATAAAGGCAGTGGACAGTGCCCAAAAGCATCCGTGCATTCGGTTCCAATGGCTTCCAGTCTTCCGGGTAAATTACACGAGAATGGGACGCGGTCGGTAAGGTGATGCTGATGGGCTAACGTCAAGTCACCGTCGTTGAGAGTTACTGTGAGAGTCATCGGCAAGAACGGATCCATTAAAGAACGGATTATTCTAATCAGCAACCTCCTTGTCGGTGTACGGGGGGGGGGGTTGCTGGATACAAATTTCCTATCCAGCAACCCCCCACCTGAGGCCGAAGCGGAGGTTGAAAATGGATTTGACACCGTTATCCCGCCTGTTGCCGTCAATTTTGGCCACATTGCGGGTGCGGAAGAGAGTATGTGCTCGTGTCTCCTCCAATTTTTTTGCGTTTTGTTCCCCGGCTAGTTCTGAGCTCTTTTGACTTCCAGCAGAGCCAATCTCCGGGTGGGCACAGATGAACAAGGCATGGGCGGGATCCTCCACAGAATCCTGACAGAACCGGCACTTCCCTCATTCCCTTGGAACCATACACGAAAGTTTTCTTCGGATTTGAATTTTGCAACGTTTGGAACGTCATACACTCGCTGGACAAGTCATAAATTTTCTTCCAAAATTTTCAGTCTGATTTTGAGTCAGAAAAGTACTGGAAAAGTATTTAAATTTTTCACTGAAAAAAAGGTGAAAATTTTGGTGAAAAATAACACATGTTTTTCACCAATATTTTCCCTGAAAAACTCGAAATGCTCAACCAGTGCAAGGAATTACTGGAAGCCCATCCAGACACTCATAGGATCAATGTTATCAACCTAGCCCATTTCATATGACTCCGGTTTGAACAGCAACCCGTTGAGGATCCAAATGATATTGAAAAGATAATTGTGCACCAACGGGAGGCTTTGGCCCCCCAACAACCGACTCATCCCCACCGTAGCGCAACTCTCAACAGTCTAGGTGCAGCACTTCGAGCGCAATTTTTCATCCTGGAGGATTTGAATAACCTTGAAGATGCCGTGAAATTCCACCGGGAATCTCTGGCTACCAATTCATTCACTGCGTTCCGGCCCTACGTCGGCAAGGTCTGTTTGCCTCGGTTGAGGTCAGTCGACCTCGGCCGACCATAGTCAGCAGAGTCTGTCAACACCACTTCGGTACATGTCGGCAGAGGTCGACCGACGTCCACCCATGTCGCCGGCTCTGCCGACGGGGCCACGGAATGCAATGATTGGTCTCGTACCCACGCCGTGATGTGATTCTGGCCAATCTGGCTACGGCAGTCGAGATACGATTTCAACAGTATGGGGACCCCACCAGCAAAGCCGGCTGTACGGACTATTCGCGGCAGATTCACTGCGGCGATTTTAATGCATGCAATGTATCTATAGTTATCGGAAGATTTCAACAGCGTCAACTCTAATCTTATAACTGAAAGGCTCGGATTATTCTCTTCAGATTTGTTGCGCCAGGTGCGACCATGTTCCATGCAACTTATCTCCGATTTCAAGTTGTTCAAGTCGGGAGCAGGGCAACAAATCTTAAAAAGAATGATTGAACCCTCACCTTGTCGCGAAGATTGTCCGAATTTCCACTCTGGATCATATGTCCCAGCTGAGCGACGCACCGGGCATCAAGATCTCCTTATCGCGACAGGATATGAGTGACGCGAAAAAAATAGAGATAGGTGCTTGTACTCTGATGAGCACCGAACTGAAGACTCCATCAACTCCAAGCGCATGCTGGGCAACTTTGGTATATATTTTCACTTCAACGAGAGCTCTCGTAATGCGTCAGTATCTGTCAAGTATCCAGACGAATGTGAGCTCACATTTGATCAGCCCGGTTGACTTCGTTGATCTCCCTTAGTGGTGCTGGAGATTATTGAACTTCTTCCGACGAGGGAAATCAGACTCGGCTGACATACTGTGCTCCAATCCACGAAATTGAAAGCCACATGTACATGTTGTGTTATCGCTGTCTTCGCGCTTGGAACGAGCGACTGGGCTGGGAAAAGGTGTCTTACTGGGAGCATTCGCTGTAATCAGGTCAATTGACACACCCGAGCGCCACTCATCTCTCAAGACGTCCTTCGCAGGCGGGAAGCATGACCAACGGCGGTGTGCGGATGGTAGTTAAGGAAGAACAAGATTCCAGCGCCTCCGATCCGTGAACCCAGCACATGATCAAACAATCCAAGTGGCGAGCATTCACCGGAATTAGGTGGAGGTGACGATCTTTCCCAGGATTCCTTCTATCTGACGATCTTTCGCAGTTTCCGATCAGACCGATGAATCTTCGCATTCCCAGACGAAGTGACGAAGGTGGCTACGACTCTCGCTGCGTGCCATCCATCCATCCCATGGGCACGCGACTGCCGCACGGATCCTACAGTACCAGCCTGCGCACTCGCCGGCCATAGTAGTCTGAGCCTGTATAGGAACCTCTCGGGCCATCGCATGAGGAAGGTAGGTACGCGAGAATCGCGCCAGCCATACACGTATACAGGGAGCGGAAGTGGAGAACGTGCAGATGCGCGCATAGGGAACCTGCAGTGCAGAGAAGGGAATGGAGTCAGCATCAGCACCACCCGATCACGACGAGGGGAAGAATGAAAAAAGAGGAAGAGGAAGTGAAGGGTGAAGGTAAAATGGTAAAATGGAGTGCGAAGGAAGAAGGAAGAAGGAAGGGAGAATAAGCAAGAAGGCGGCGCAAGGAGCTGGATGGGAGAAAGGGAAATGACTCAGAAGGGGAAGACAGTAGACCAGAATACTGTACTATTAAATTCAATTCGTCAAGGGGTGTGACGCGTGACCCGAAATATCATTTCGTCAATTCGTGACAGGGTCCCCAGCTGCGTGAGAACCCCCAAAATTTCGTCAACCCCTGGAAATATTCCAGGGGTTGCAAGGCATGTAGAATAACCATTATGATGACTTAGGAATCATCTAAGAAATGTATTTGAGCAAATCTGTTGTTGAACAGGAAAAAATTCAATTTTTACCGTTGAACTTCGGTTGAATTTGGTCTGAAGCACGATGTTTGTGAGGTTTGAAACAAGAAACCTTGAGAATGGCGAGGAAATTGTAGGGAGAGCGTCCACAGCTAAAGAAACTTGCTCAGAGCAGCCCTGAACCGAAATTTTGAACCAACCGTGATGAAAAAGTATATTCGTCAAGAGCCTCCGTGATGCGTGACAAGGTTCCAAAATTTGTCACGTCAAGCACCCCCGTGACGCGTGACTGACGAATTGATTTTAATAGTACAGTACATGACTCACCAACGCCGACGCGATCTTCCTTCCTTCCTTCGCCTCTCCTTTCCTCCTCGACTTGGGTGTAAGCGTAACTCCCCTCGCGCTGCGCTGGCTAGCTCAGCGCATCGTCCATTGGGCCTTGAGATCTACTGTACTATTTTGATCAAGTGTTCATCAATTTAGGAATTTTCGAAGTCCGGGATGCCCGATAAGTTTTCTTTTGAATTAAGGCGGTTTTTGCACACATCAAAACAATCTGGGTGTCACTCGTCACTGAACACTTGGTCGAAATAGCACAGTATCACGCGGCCTTGACGTTGTGGAATCTGATCCGGAAAGAAAAATATCAGTCGGCGGTGGCGGGACAAAATGGAAAAGGAAACGGAAACCGGAAGCCTGAGATTGGGGAGAAGCGGACAAGGGATACGGGAGCAGGAGAAGGGGGGGAAGAGCGCGAGCAGCGCGAGGACAGCATACGTGAAGACTGGAGCGGGAAAGAAGCAAGGACATGTACGACGGACTCGCGTGCTCTAGTACACGATGACGGCGTCCACGGCGACGATAAACTCGAAGCGCAAGATGTGCTGCAGCGAGGCGCAGAACCAGGAGGCATGCGCGTGCTGGGGGGATGTGTCAACTGCGACACTCTCACTCTCAGACTCCGAGTTGATTTCTTGTTAGTTGCGACACTGTGACAAGTTGCGACACTCTGATGGGCTGGTCGCAGACAAATTATAGACCATTTCTTCTACATTCATTGCCTGGGGACTCAGCAGGATTCAATTTTTCTAACCCTAACCCTCCAAGGCAAATATATCCCTGAACCCAGACACTAACCAACCTAACCTCTAACCTCTAACCCAAACTCTAACCACCAACCACTAACCCGGACTCTAACCCAGCACGACATATTTGTACCTGCTTGATAATTTTATGTTTTAGCTAATACAGAACATTATAGACTGGATGACTTGCGACACTGTCGCTATTTTTAGCTGACAGTGTCGCAACTCGGTGGTCTTTCTTAGCGAGTCTGAGAGTGAGAGTGTCGCAGTTGGTTGATCCCTGCGTGCCAGAGAGCCACAGCCGAGGAACGACAGCCGTAATCAGCACCACAGCGTACAAGACGCGTGGATCGAAGGGGATGCGGCCGAGGCATAGGCAGGAGGAGTTGGGTCGGATGCAAAGGGGAGGATCGGCGAAAGTCGAGGCAAGTATGTAGCGATCCACGATGAGCTCGAAAATGGTGAGGGAAAAGTGGTGGGGGGTCAGGATCATCATGGATGAATTGAAAGGGTGGCGTACATACCTAGTCACCCGCCCTCGAATGCCTTGCACATTCCTCGGCTCTCCTCATCTGCCTTCGTCACCCATTCACCCATTCGCGCCACACCCTGCGTCGCACTTAACGACACCGCAATCCATACGGACGGGGAAATGGAGAAGCACCCTTCTGTGTGTCTCGGAACCATCGCCGGGACCAATGTACTTGACAGCGCGTGGCACCTTGTTCGGATATGCACGCGTTGCGGGTCGTCTCTCTGGGAAGCCGCACGTCCACCATCTCGCGATGTGCAGCGTGCGTGGGAGTGGATGCAAAAGCCGGAAACACATATTCTCGGCTTCGTGTGCTAAAGTAGATTACAGTACTTGTTCAACTCGTTTACATCAATCGTAACCCTTCGATTTTCTCCAGACCGGTGTCATGGCTTGCGCGACGACGTTTCCCGCTGTCTCCAATGATATCCTCAACTCTTCATCCATGACCGTAACGAGCAGACGCCGAGACTGCCACTTGTCTGGGTGGAACAGTCGATGGACCTTCTCGACAAGGGTTTTATACTCCGGAGCGTCCGTCACCAGTTCTACTTTCGCGCGCGAAAAGAAGGCCTCTACCGCTTCCCAATTGATCTCCTGGATGTCCAAGTTCAGCGGATCAGCGAGTGTTGGCCAAGGGATAACGCGAAACGTCAGCGGCTGCGTCTCGGAGAACCTGATCTTGTCGAATTCCTCGATCTGGAGCTTCAAGCGCTTGAGCGCGTGGGCAGGCGTCCATGCACCAGTGCCCCGCAGCTTTTCGTCGCGTTTCTGGCACCGTTCCTCCTCCGCCTGTGTTGCAGCCTTCCATCGTTTTTCCCGCTCGAGCTTTGCGCACGCCTCGCGCTCCTTACGCTCCTGCTCTTCCTTTTCGTGCTCCTCTTTCTCCTGCCGGGCTTTCTCCTCATGCTCCCTCCGCTCAGCCTCCTCCTTCTCGCACTGCTTACGCTCGTGCTCCTCCTCCCGTCGTGCTGTCTCTTCCGCTTGCAGTTTATGTGCTCTCTCCTGCTCTTGGAACTCCCGCATCTTCCGGCGAGACTCCTCCAGCTCGGCAGCCCGTCGGCACTCCTCCTCCTTGGCGCGCTCCTCCTCCCGTCGTGCTGTCTCCTCCGCTTGCAGTTTATGTGCTCTCTCCTGCTCTTGGAACTCCCGAATCTTCCGGCGAGACTCCTCCAGCTCGGCAGCCCGTCGGCACTCCTCCTCCTTGGCGTGCTCCATCTCCTCGCGTTTCATCTTTGCGGCTTCCCAAAGCGGACGATCCGCTTCGAGTTGCAGGATCTTCAGCCTCGACTCAGCCATCTCGAGCGTGCGTTTGACGGACTCCAGTTCCTCCCGTAGGAGCTCGTTCTCGGCTGCGCGCTGCGATTTGACGCTCTCCAGTTCTTCCCACAGGAGCTTCTTCTCGGTCGCGCCCTGTAATTTCACCGACTCCAGTTCCTCCTCTAGGAGCTCGTTCTCAGCTGCGTGCTGCGATTTGACGTTCTCCAGCTCTTCCCGCAGGAGCTCCTTCTCGATCACGCGCTCCAGTTCTTCCCACAGGAGTTTCTTCTCGGTCGCGCCCTGTAATTTCACCGACTCCAGTTTCGCCTCTAGGAGCTCGTTCTCAGCTGCGTGCTGCGATTTGACGTTCTCCAGCTCTTCCCGCAGGAGCTCCTTCTCGATCGCGCCCCGCAATTTCACTGACTCCAGTTCCTCCCGTAGGAGCTCGTTCTCGGCTGCGCGCTGCGATTTGACGTTCTCCAGTTCTTCCCGCAGAAGCTCCTTCTCAGTTGCGCCCTGCAATTTCACCGACTCCAGTTCCTCCTCTAGGCGCTTGTTCTTGGCTGCGCGCTGCGATATGACGTTCTCCAGTTCTGCCTGCAGGAGCCCTTTCTCGGTCGCGCCCTGCAATTTCACCGACTCCAATTCCTCCCGTAGGAGCTCATTCTCGGTCGCGCCCTGCAATTTCACTGACTCCAGTTCTTTGCACAGGAGCTCCTTCTCGACCGTACCCTGCAATTTCAAAGACTCCAGCGCTACCAAAAGGAGCTTGTTCTGAGTCGCGCCCCGCAGTTCAGCGGACTCTAGATTTCCCGTAGAATGTTATTCTCGAGCTGCGCTGTTCGGTGATTTATTGCGGTGGTGTTCACCCGCAGTTTCACTGCGTCCACTTCATTGCCCAGCGCGATTTGCGCTGTTAGGTGTTTTATTTCGTTGTAGTCCAGCAGCTGTTTAAGCATGAGCTGCCACGAAGAGGTCACGGTGGACTCTGACGCTGACGGCACTCACAGAAATAGGGACAGATATGTTGTCGTCATCCAATCCGGCAGATCCTGAATCAGAATCACTGTCACTCTGCTCCCCTATCAGTGCGGAATCTGACATTTTCAACAAGTACTCACTTGAGCATTCATTTTCAGAATGTGGCAGAGAGGCAGGAGGGATTGGCTGATGTGAATCCCCGGGCTTATATAGTAAATAGGCGCCAAGTAGGCGCCCGATTAACATCTGACAGGTTCAACTTTGTTGTCTGATACTCGATGCATAGCCTCTTGATCATATAGCCTTGCAGGTGAGGCACTCTAATAGCGCGGAATGTTAGAATGAACCATACAGGATGAGCCAAAGAGTGGGTGTATTGAGCTCAGAAGAATTGAGCGAGTCCAGCTCGAGTGCTCCGTGTCAAAAATAGCTAGATCATGTATCAAACAATCAAATGGAAGATGATGGAAAAGGGAAAAAGTTTGGTGTTCAGCCCCACACGGCGCTAACGCACGGTGAGATGATGGTTCAACATTTGAGGTATACTCGCGGCGACGCGAAAGCTAAATATAAAAAAAAGTATAACTTAGTGATGTCGGCTGCAGGTTTGTGCGTACTGGAGATGCAGAATCGATGGTACCAGGAGGGGAAAATATGCGAGCGGCACAGACAGCGAGATAATATGAAGGTAAGTGTGAAGATTTGCATCATCAAAAATCCCGGTGACTCACCGAGAATGCAAGAATTCGAGACGAAACCTGTAGATTTCACCTGAGGCTAGTGGAAGAGGAAAATAGCATGATAGCTTACCTCCAAATCGAGTCATTCGAATTGGGTGTGCGAAGGAAGTGATAAATATAGAGGCTAAGCTTGCATGTCGGACCTGGTTCCAACATCGTCAGCAAGATTTAATCAAGGATGCAGAATAGGCGATACGAGTGGCAAGAATGAAGGGGAAATTGAAAGGCCGTAAGGTATGTGGATGATGGGACAGAAAGAAGGGGACGCATTATCAGAAGAAAGTATGCAAGGTGATATTGAGTGGCTAGAGAAATCATTCAGTGAGCTTGGAGAACCTTTGCGTCCTAAACTTAGGGTGTCTTACGCCTCCTCGTCTTGATCTAGTCAGCAGGATTTGAAGGTTCTCATGCCATCCCGAGGCATTGAAGTCCCATCTTGAGAAGTCTTTTGCCTTCCCGGTTTTGAGCCACGCGTTTGTCATGATTTGATGCTTGAAGAGGGAGAAATCCAGTGGTTTGTGGCCGGCGAGGTCCTCAGAAGGAGCTGATTGAGGGAGGAAACTGGCAGGTTTTGAGGAGGAAGAATGCGGGGGACAGCGGAATGATGATGGGAGAAGGAGCGAAAGGTGGTTAGACTGCCTTTTTGAGTGGGCCTTGAGCCCGCGAAAGTGGGCTGCGGCATTGCCGGTACGGAACTCGGAGCCAAGGTGGGGAACGTGGTTGGGAAAGAAAAACCAAATATAGGTGATTGCAACGGCCACGTCATAGCGCACAGCCCATCGAAGGCACCACAGAAGTTATTCTCTGATGCCCAGGTAAGGTTCAGACCCTACGAATAAAATGGGAAATGGAATGTGCATACGGGTTGCGTACGGGAGCTGCCGAGTGAGAAAAATAGAAGAGTGTAAACAGGTGCATACGAAATCAGGGCATCTACTTAAGATACGAGTAATTATACCCTACTTTTCTGGCTAAATAATTCCCAATTCATCCCAACTCCCCATCTCATACCGAATATGCACTTCGCATACGGAACTAAAATATAGTTTACCGCTACAATTGTTTATCCATAAATGAAGGCTCACACACATACCTAGATACATGTATTCTTGTTCTTAGAACAGCCCAGTACGGCCCATATGTAACGAAATCATTGAAAATTATTGTCATCATCATCAATATCAAAACGATCAGGACTTGGGTTTTTATTGAACGTTCAGCCCAGAAATGAACAAGACCTGGGTTTTATCACCGAGGCTGTGGGTACCTAGCCTCTCGTAGACAGACACTACAACAATATTAGTGCTCGTGCCTCGCATGTTGTAGTCTGTTGATAAGGTCGATCGAACGATCGCTGGCCTGCTTATTACAAATCACAAAAATAAGTTGGATGCTGGTATGCATTCCAGAATGTGTTTTTCACAAATGTGAGGTATTTACCAGCATAAAATGAACAATATCTCCCCCAAACTCGCGGCGGCAGAGTTGAAGAACTAGGAATTCAAACTTTGATGGCTCATGGATGACAAATCCTGACATAATCTGCTTTTTTATTCCGCGAGCATGGAAGTGGAAGAATAAAATTTGAGGAGATATTTTGGGGTCAGATATGCATTTAAATACCCTTTCTCTCTGGAAGTTTGAAGGTGGGAGTCCTTGAAGTGCTAAACAGGCATGGCAAAATTTCAAATTCCGACGATTTGTAATAAGCAGGCCACCAATACACGTGGCACCGTGGCCAATGTAATTTCTGGACTGGATCGTTTTGTCGGACACCTACCCGCATGAGATGCCCGGACCCTGTACATGGCACGGGTGGATCCATACCTCACCTCCGGGTGCGATGTGTGTTTGGATATCGATGTCAAGAGCCTCAAACTACTGGAAAGAGTGCAGCTCAAATTTCTACGGCGCATGCTAGGTGTTGGCTCTCGAAGTCTCAGAGCAATTCTCTTCTCCGAAACAGGGATATGGCCTATTAAATATCGGAGAGTATACCTGGCCCTTAAAAACTTGTGCTACCTCCTTGAACTCGATCACAAGAGGCCAGCGTGGAATGTACTACAAGCTTCACTCACACTCGCCCGTGCAAGCCAAATCTCATGGATAAATGATCTCCGGATCGTTCTCTCTCGACTTCACGTCCCTGTAGAATTGGACATTTCCATCAATATGGATATTCAAACAGTGCAAGCTACCATGAAAGCCGTCAAAAACTCCATGGAGGCTTGGATTGACGAGGAAATTGCTTCATCATCCAGAGTCCGTGATCTGCTGGTCGGGAGACTTGAAATGGACAAAGACACTGGTAAATTAGTCAAGAAGTCACTGGATTTTCGCCATTACCTGAGGGTGAAACAACCAGAGCATCGCAAGGCTCTGACAAAGATGGTGCTGTCGAGTCATAGTCTTGCCGTGGAACGTCGCCGTTGGAAAGAGCGCGGCAAGAAGACTGTGCCCCGTCAATGGCGACTCTGCAGGTTCTGCTATATCTATGTGGAAGATCCTGCGCACGCAATGTTCAAATGCCCGCAATCAGAGCTCACAGAAATTCGGCAAACTTTCCTGGAAAAATTGGATTCTGAACTTCCCGGGGTCCTCGAACAGTACCCAGATGAACTCCAGCTCTTCCGCGGACTACTCTCTAAGAGACAAATTACACCACTCCTCGCAAAATTGGCCTATGATGTACTCAAGATTTTTGACTCTGTACCAATGCTCTTGGTCAACGACCCAATGGCCCAACGCCGATAGTTTACACAAACAAGAATTCTTTCTTCCCATCCCCAACCATTCCCGACATTGCTTTATTTATTTATGTGGTCGTTGGCTCCTGCATGCAGAGTGCAAAGGGAAGACATACGACAGCTGGCTGTGACTGGTGGACTCCGGGGATTTTTACCTGGGAGGGGAGAACCCCTCCCGTACACTTGCGCACTCCGCTCGTGGTCAGGTCCCACGAGGTTGTAACCGGAGGTCCTGCCATTCGAAGGCCGGCCAGTCCACACCTAGTCAGCATCTTGTATTGATCGCCCCCTGGAATCTCTGGGTGTTCCGTTGGCATCTTGTAGTTTTATGTATGAATAACCACCCGTACATTACTTCATGTTTGTCTTCGGTAAACTCGCTGTTCATGTTGTGGACCTCGCGAGTATGATATAACCCCCCCCCGTGGCGCGGTTAACTACAGACTAGCGGGTACCTCACCCAAGATATCTGCGTTATTTTCTTTAACGCACGCAAATTGGTAAAGAAATTTGGTTCGCTTCTGGTACAGCCGCACCAATACTTTTTCCACGGCGTCCTCATCTTTTAGATTCGCCGGACCTTTAAGAAACCAGTTCGTCTTGAAATTGTCGAAGAGATTCTTGCTCTGAACATGCACTAAGTCTTTGTCAAACGCGGCTCGGGCTATACTGCATCAGCTCGGCTCGCCTCTCTAGAGCTTGCAATCTATCATGCAGCAATGAGCCGACTCGACCTCTGCTTCTCTCTCATTATTTTCCAGCGCCCGACTTATTTCCGGGGGAGAATTTCTCGCACTAGGCTTTGTTTAAAGATCTCCAGGCAAGGAAGAAAAGAGTTAAGCCAACCGAATGTTTGGACGCAGGGAGTCGAGTCCCGGACAGCGATTTTCACCCAACCAATAGAGAGCTCGTACCGTACACCACGTCAGAATACTTGCTGGGTTTATGCGCTCGCTTGAGATGTAATTGAATCGTGGCATATTGCGGAGAGTTCGGAGGGTGGAGCGGAGTTTCGTGAGACAACGCCGATACGCGAAATTAATGTACTGCCGCCAGGGGTGCCATCAAGTTGAGGTCGATCTACCCTGGACGGGTAGTGCACCAGCCGGTGCAATGAACATGCAATGAGAATGTTTCGGCGCGCAGGATATGTATATATTGGAGTTCTGTGCGCATTGCGTGTAGTGGCGTGGCTTGTGCTGTCAAGGACGTCGGCGCACTAAATCTACCGAAGATTAGACGATGCGGCCACGGAGAGACGGAGTCGGCTCGATGGCGGGAGAGGTACTCGCGCGAGGGTCTTGCGCTTTGTACACTAGTACTGTACGCTGGGTGCAAGCGTGGCCAGTAGGACATTGATGCTCGAGGGCAAGCAACGGGCAAGAGGCAAGATTAGCGTCCACCATCATATCTCGCTTTTTCGGCCGACCACTTCTTGACGCGACTTGACAGTGGCAGTGCACCTTGCTTCCTTCGTCCAACTTTCATCGCCAATTCGTGAGCTTGTATGACCACCCGCGGGACTGAAAGCCTAGCTGGCAACGGAGCGACGGCTTAGACAAGCGCCTAGCCAGGCGACGCACAAGACGTCCGATTCGTGCGTGCGTCATCGGCGCCGCGGTTTCACGAATACTGGAGCAGCGCGCCGTGGGCACACGTAGCAGGGCGTTGTACGCGGTCTTCCTCACGGACTGACGTTTCCCTAGTCTTTGGCTCTCGATGATGCAGTGAAAACAAGGTGCGTTCTTTTACTGTTTGTGCCGCGGTGTGGGTGGGAGATAATGAATAATCAGTGAGGACGAGCCATTACACGCTGTCGGCTTCCTGCGCGGAGGAGGAAGGTGGAAGGTACAAAGAGCTCGAGGGGACTGCACACGAGCCACTCACGGGCTCCCTCTCTTTGCTCTTGCCGGCTCCCCATCTTTCCTCTCTCCCTCTCCCTCCCTGTCGGTGGATTCTGACTGTCGTACGCGAAGACGGCGTTGATTATTGGGAGGGTGTGCACAGCCAGACGGCGCTGCGTGGAAGGTGGAACGTGCAAATGCGCTCGCCGCGTGGCGACGTATTCGTGTCGGTGGCGGTGGCCGCAAGGAAGTCCTTGGTTCTTGCCGGGCCCCTCCTCCCTCTCCTGCCCGTCCTTCCGCTCACAGAGGGCTCTTCCTTTTATCCCTGCTCTCCGTAATCATCTTACTAGTACTGACGTCCATCTCCACAGCTGCCCGTTCAAGCGCACTCTTTCCGAGGTACACCGCACGGTGCGTCACCCCTCTCCTCCGTCTTTCCCTCTCTTTCTCCGTTTCCACTGTTCCCTCCGACGTTCAAAGACGGAACTGGTTAGGCGCCCAATAAATGCCCAGAGTCCGCTACCACTCGTGCACGGGCGGGTGCTGCGTGTGCATGCGCTTTAATCTTGCGAATCTTCCCCGAGTTCTTGTGTCGGGTGCTTGCGCGACACGGCTCTCTGCCCGCGCGCCCATATCCGTCGAAACCGGCCGCGTCAGATTTTCTTCTCATGTTACGGCGGGAGCCGTGTGTCCCAAAACGCTACCACCAGAGCTCTTCTCCCCATTCCCATTCCAATCCCGCCCCTCTTTGACCGCTGTGTCTACCACTCACGCGTCCTACAGAGAACGATATCGACTTATCTCAAGACACTCGGCGCACATGGCTTGGAGATATTGGGAGTGGTATCATGGAGGTGGGGAGTGGTGCGGACGAGGTGTGTTCTCTTCATTTTGGTCCGCTTTCTACGCGGGGATGGGGCAGCATGGCATTCTGCGAGAGGAGGCGATGCCGGGAGGGGCGAGGACGAGGAAGGTGCAGAGTCGGGTTGACGCGCGCTTCTCGTTCGTCTTGTTTCCACCTCCGGCGCTGGGATCCGTGTGCGATGTGTGTGGATTGGAGAGACGAGAGGCCTCCTCGTGCTCGCGAACCACAGCGAGCTCCTCCCTCCGCTGGACTAAAGAGCGGCGCGAGCGCGTACTCCACTCCCCTTCTTCCTTTGCCCATGCAGGGCTTTCCTTCCCTCCGTCCTCCCATCGAGACCGGGGCGCCTTTTCTTTCTTTCTTTCTCTTTCTTCGTCTCCATGAATATCTTACTAACGCACATCCGTCTAGTATCGCCCTCAAAGACACCCTTCTCTCCAGGCGCACGCTGCATGCGTGCATCCCCCTTCCCTTCTTTCATCCCTCTTCCTCTAATATTCGGATTTTATTTGCTTCCGTCTTTCACGCATCCCTAATGCGAAGTCGATTAAGCGCCCGATACTTTTACCGGGATAGGTTCTACCACCACGGCGCTGTCGGGTGCAGGTGCGGGTGCGGCGGCGGCGAATGTGCGGGTGCGCGGGGCTCCCTGAACTGCCTGGTTTTCCTGTGTGCGGGGCAAGTTCCTGTGCGGGGTGTTGGCGCCACAGGCTGTGTGTGCCGCGGATATCCTGGCGCGCTGATGGCAAGGGATCCACTCGCTGGGGAGAGGCGGGCGTGGATGTGCGCGCCCGTGAGGGTGGCGGGTGCGTGGGACGCGAGCGAAAATGCTTATGCACGGCGCCGCATGCATCGTGGGGCGCAGGAGACGATCAATGAGCGGGAGCTGCGGGTTTGCCTGCGGATGCGGATGCCTGCGTGCGGTCTGCGCGTCTGAGCGTGTGATGGAACATGGCTGGTACATTACTGCGCGCGCACCCCCCTCGACGCCTGTGACAACCGCGGTGGCTTAGCGCAAGTGTACTCGATGCGCAGTCGACTCGGCGGCGGCCTTGCGTTGCTAGGCGGACACGTTTGGATGCGTACCATAAAATGGAGAGTACGGCAGGCGCGCCGATGCATCGGTGGAGGTCATTCGATCTATGCCGGCGGATGTACGGGTGGGCGTGCGCGAGGCGGGTGTGTGCGAGTTGATTCGTGTGTGATGCGACGTACACGGTGGTGGGCTTGCGAGGCGGAGATGGAGATGGGGATGTCTCGGCGCAAGGTGGTGGAGGTATGAGCATGTGGAGATCGCTGTAGCGGCGTGGTTCCCCTGGAGGCGCGTGTACCCGAAGATGCACGAGGTGGAAATACCGGAGGTCGGGCGGAGGTGGAGAGAGGATTTATTTGCTACGCGAGCGGCATGTGCCCCGCTCTTCTTCCATCGCTTTTCTTCCGCGCTGTAATGTCTCCAGCGTGTTCATTTCCAGATGTTGTCGAGCAGCAACGTCGACAAAGCAACTGTATGAACATTAGCCTCGTTGGAAGTCGAACCGTCACGAAATCTAGCTAGAGTTACGTATTAAATGCCACAAGACCGTGCTTGGACACTGCCATGTACTTGCTAGTTATACCGAGCACGAATGAAGGAGGCCATTTCATTAAATATGTTCCACACAACCAATGTGCCCGATGATGTATATATAGTACAAGTCGAGTTTAGAAATCACCAAGAAATACTGATCACATCTTTGACGCCTGTCTCTTGCGCCGAAAGCATTTTTAAGTTAAAGCTTTCGATTTTTTGCTTTCGATTTTTTGACCGCTCGTGCGCTATTCAAATCTGATATCTCTTCGAAAGTGAATTCCCCATCCCAGTCTGTCGTGGATGAGGTAGTTTTTGCCCCAATGGAAGGGCCGATTAGGCGTTCGACAATTTGAAGAGCCGTTGGACGCATCTCAGCCTTTCCTTCCCAGCAGCTTTCCATTAGACCCCAAACATTGTCAAACGCCGTTGTGCCCGACCATGACATTGGTCGCAATGGGCGTTTCCCCTCGAGAACCTTGAACATGACAGTCATGTCATTTGGCAAGTCGTAAAACGGAATCTTTTCCGCCATTATCTTCGAAATAATATTATACTCGGATTCACAGTAAAGAACAGACAGGTCTGGCTCACCTCATAGCAAACACATGCGAAAGCGTAAACATCTGAGCCGAAATGGTTCCGACGTTCCCCCCGGAATAATTCGGGCGCTTGATAGCGTGCTGTCCCTCTTCGTGAATTTGCCGTCGAATGGGTGAATTGCATCGTCATAGCATTGACGATTGAAGAGACCCCGAAATCAGCTATACAGGCCCTGCCCGAAGGTGTTATCAGGATGTTGAGCTGTGCATGCGATCAGCAAAAAAGTAATCACAGACACGTAGATCGCCATACTCCTTTTAAATCTCCGTGTACTACGTCTTTTTCGTGCAGGTATTGGAGCGCCAAGGCTATGTCCAAAATCTGATACAGATGATTAACCAAGAATTTCGGTGTCAGAATATGCCCGTACAGGCGAGAGACGCTCTGATCCGCATGATTTTGACGCAGACAGCTTGTCCGCGAACCAAGCCCCGCCAGATATCTCCAAACCTTCCACCTGTCACTTGTTGGCCTATTTTTTCCAATCCCGAAAGCGCGCAGCATCGAGGATGGAGGCCAGATTCACGAGATAGTCGCAACAGTGCTTTAGATATCAACGGTTTGAAGAACAGCTATTTGAACACTGAATTATCACCTTCAACCTGAGATATCAATCATGAATCATAGATCCTCAGCTCGAGTCTCCGAAATGTTAGTTTGAGCGCGAATATAAGAAGCAGAAAGACACTGCTCCAGATTATTAGCTTATTTGTCCAGAAGAAACTGTGCTACACTGTGTACAGATCCTGGAATATTAGATGTTCAGGTGGAAAAGGTTGGTGTTGTTATGGTCATATCTACTCGAGATTTTGAGTTGAATTCTTTCACCTTGTTTTGGTGTGACTTTGCAGAGAGTGTTGGTCGGCTTGGTTAGGAATCGGTAGCCTGCGAGTTTTGTTTTGTCTTGAGTCTTGAGTGCTCAGCTGGCTTGGTTTCCGGTTGAGTGTAGCAACAAATAGGGTTCAATCTTTGTATTGCAAGTCGTGCTTGTGCTCTCGAGCATTGAGTTCGTGTCTCTGACATATTGTTCTTCCAGTCACAAAGCTTCTCAGGTTGGACATGATACACAAACATCGAGTCAGACGTGATTTACATAGGGCTTGTTGAGATTCTCACAGAGGTGGCAACTTCTAACTTCTAACGCTCCGTCAAATAACCTCAATACTGTAACTCACAAGAGGTCCAACAAAAACAGGGACTACTGCAAAACTACCTCTACACCTACCTATATCCTACACAGTTGTTATCTCCCCCAAATTAAACCCCAAAATGTATAAAGGGCACCCAGCGTAAAAATGAATTCTTTGCTCCGGGCTCCTCCTGAAGCTTCCGAATGGCAAGATGCAACGCCTCAGCTGCCCTGGTCGGATCTGGAGGTGATGCCTCCAATAGATGGGCATAAACATCATCAGCAAACACCTCCGCCCACATTCGTTCTCTCCAGTCTATGCGTCGAGGCGGGGTCGCCTGGCTTGCAGCCTCCCGTCGACCGGTCCACCAATTCAACATGGCACCAAGTCTGCGATCATGCCCGAGACTTATGCCAATCTCTCCAATCAACCCGGTCACATGCTACTAGTCAGTAGCCACTTTACATATACCCAGAATCTAGCGTGGCAATCCTCAGAGTTTCTTCTCTTTGGATTCCCCTCGCTAGGTGTGTATTCTGGTACACCTAGCCACTTCTTTATTCATCTCTTTGGATTCCCCTCGCTAGTCTGTGACACCCCCGAGCCTTGAGGTTGCCCTTACAGTTCTGTCAAGATGATCTTGCCGTGTCCTGATACATTGATATGCAGTCATGCAATTTAGATGGAACATCGAAGGATACCCACACACTATGTCACCTTTTGGACGTCTTCAAAACCTGGCCATTTGTGGATCCTTGGACCAAAGCACCATCTGGGATGTTGATGCGCGATGTGTCATTGCGTGGATTGGAGGAAGACAATGTCCCGTTTTACGTTGCGGCGCTTCTTGCGGAATCTTACCTGCATCATTGGCCTATTATTGGACCGGGATGACGGCGGACCGTACCTCTGGCCTCTAAATGGATTCCATTGGCGTTTTGGGACCAACTCAATGTCCTTACCGGGGCGGGCGCGATGCTGGCCAGCCTTAGCGACGGACGACATTCGATGCGCTGGCGTTTTGGTGCGCACGGACCATCGGGCCCAATTCCGTGATTTCCGACTATCTCCGGATGGAATTGCCTTGGCGATTCGCTCACGGCAACGCTCAGACAAGGCCATGCTGCGGACTCCAACCTTTACACTTAGCCCACGGATACCACCGGAGCGACCGGCCACCTTGGATTCCATCATGGCCATCTTCGGGAGGATTTCGACCCGTCCGCTGGAGTCAGCTGCTTTTTTGTTGTTGTTTTTGAACCTTTTGACTCGCGGATACCAATGGAGCGGTTGGCCATCATGGAACCTGGATGGACTTGCCAGACGGAGTGATTAGCCCATAGATACCACTGGAGCAATTGGCCACCTTGGACTCCATCATGGCCACCATCGAGACTCGAAGGATTTCCACCGGCCGAAGGCAGCTGTTTTTGTTGTGTTTGTGCTTCCGGGTCGTCGGTTGATGGACAACTCGCCCAAAAATCCGTGGGTCTGTTTCTTCGGAGACAGGTGGTTTGCATGCATCTGCAAAGGGAAGATGTACGACAGCCTTCAGTGGACTGGTGGACACTGGGGATTTATACCTGGGAGGGGGGAACCCCTTTCGTACACTTGTGCACTCCGCTCGTGGTCAGGTCCCACAGGGTTTTAACCAGAGGTCCCGCCATTCAAACGGCCGGCCAGTCTGCAGTTTGCCAGCGTCTTGTGCGATCGAACCCCTGGAATGATGTTGTGCTCGGTCGGCATCTTGTAGAATTCTGTGAGGATAACCACCTGCTACAGTACTACTTGTATGTCTTCCGTAAACTCGTTGTTCAGCCTGTGGACCACGTGAGTATAATAAATCCCCCCCCCCCCCCCCCCCCCACAAGAGTAAGCATAATTTATTGCGAGGCAATCCTGTCAGAACTACGAGCTAGACGGGGCAAATTGTCCGACTGTCCCAGTGAGTAGTGGTTTCCCATTGACTGGTTAAAATGTAACAACAGTCATTTTTCCTCTCGTAAAATACGGCCCTGTTTTTCCGGTGGTAATATCAAAGCTCTTTGGCCTAGTAAAACAGATGAAAAACCTCTCATTTTCCCTCGCAGAATTCCCTGAGTAAAGTTCATTGTCTTTCATGGGAAAAAATCAAAGGGAAATCTATTCATTTTTCTTATGTTTTACCGCAGGAAAAATCGGCACGCGCTGAGCGCCCTACTTGGGTGTGCTCAGAGTGCGCTCAGGGTACACTCAGTTGATGCTCGGGGCATGCTCAGAGGGCGCACTTGAAGCGCGCTCAGTGCACACTTCGGCTTTGAGTTCACAGTTCGGGCCATTCAGACCAAATTGTTCAAAGAGGCGCTCTTTAAGCGCACCTGGGAGCACCGTCTGAGTGCCTGCTGAGCAGCGGTGGCAGTGAGCGCTTATCAGCATGCAAGTACGGCGCTCGTGTGCTGATTGTTCTCAGTATAAACCCAGCTCATGCAGTGTCATGGTGCAGCCTGACCTCTTCCGCCATGCACTTGGGCATCTCTCGCATTCAAGCACCACCAAGGTCTACCCGCACCAGCACTCCACCTCCTCCATGGAGTACGCAGAGTGCCTTATGTCCGACACCTCCGCCAACACGGCAAACACCGCCGCCCATTGTGCCCCAGTCCCTGCTCAGAAGCGCCGTCACCATCGGACGCTCTCTGGTGGACGATTTGGTCTGAATGGCCCGAACTGTGAGCTCAAAGCCAAGATGTGCACTGAGCGTGCTTCAAGTGGGCCCTCTGAGCATCCCCCGAGCATCAACTGAGCGTACCCTCAGCGCATTCTGAGCGGGCGCTAGCGCGATTTTTCCTACATCAGTCTTTTGATTGCGCCTTGTTCCGGCTTGCGGGCTTGGCAACGCTAAGCGACAAGTTTCCAAGCTCGAACAAGGCTTCAAGTCAACAAAATAACCCCCCTCTGAGGTGAGGGATTGATGCAGTACAGCAACTGAGCTCAACAATTGTTAGCACCTGCCCTAGCACACGCAGCAGTACGCAAAAACCCTCGAAGCATTCGAAAAACTTACCATTTTTAGACGACGAGATCTGCAAGCTTGTGAAATTCGGACATAGGTTTGTCACTTGTGGGCTTGCCGGCTTTTCGGGCCTTTTTCGGGCTTGTTTGGCCTTGTACAAGGTCACAAGTCAAATGTCAAAAGTCTGACGTACGGTAAAACATAAGAAAAATGAATAGATTTCCCTTTGACTTTTTCCCATGAAATACAATGAACTTTACTTAGGAATTCTGCGGGGAAAAATGGGACGTTTTCATCTGTTTTACGAGGACAAAGTGCTTTGATATCACCACCGGAAAAACCGGGCCGGAGTTTACGAGAGGAAAAATGATTGTTGTTACAGGCCCAAAAAGAGCATGAAAAACGGCATCTTTTTACCCCAGGTAAAAAGAATCCTTTCTCTGGACGAAAAAGCTCACGAAAAAGCTTTTTTTGTTCTCTATTTTTACTTCCCGGTAAAATAACATGAAAAACTCACTGAACCGCACGAACTTTTTTCAAAAACTGTTTGACCCACGGTATGACAAACGGATCGCCGCATTGTAGGAAGGGAAGAGAAAATGTTGACACCAATGACCAATAGAGACAAACAGAATCACGTGCAGCTAGCCAGCTCAGACCATAGAAGGAAACAAGTATATTCCACCCGCCTCCGGTGCAGAGTGAGAGTCCCACATACTCAACACATACTGCTTAACTCTGTTTCTTGGGTCGTGGGAACTGGCGGCAACATCTCGACAACCGGTAGTAACATCTCGACAAAGTCTCATGATTTATGCATGTGATTTATCAAAAAGCTGTGCTGTCCTCTTTTCAAGTATAGGATCGGTGAAAACAGATTCAGGATGTCCGTGACGAGAGTCGAACGGGATTACACAAGCAAACCAACCATGAACAACTTTACAAAAAATTGGCGGAGAGGTGATTAGGGTGCTATAAGACCCACTACTTAAAGTTAGTGGGCATAATACATCCGTATCCATCCTCGACCATACAGAAAAAAAACTTTGTAGGTAATATCTTTTCTTATCTTCGAAGTCGCTTGCCTATAACGGAGGTGAGCATGGATATTCATTTGACGGACAATATTGAGACACACCATATCTGTGGGGAAAATCCACCCCTGGACCTTGTGACCATCCTCAAGATGAAGGATATCCAACTGAGCGACTATTTTTTGTGTGCGGGCAACTATATCTCGGTGATCTGTGGATGACAATCTTGTTAGGTACTCCTCAAGAGCCTCCTTTAGAGTTCTGCGAGCCTCAGCATTGTCTAGCCACGGAACAAAGTCCTCTTCATAGGGGTCACTGGTATACGGCATATCCTTGAGAGCATAAATGTCGAATACATGGAGACCAATAACACTGTGCAGAACTGTGTTGTGATCATCATATTCAACACCGGCATTGCACAATTTCTGTACTGCAGCTGCAAATTCGAGTTGATAAGTGGGGTGAATAGTTGACACAGGGAAGAACTGCTTTTGACGATCCACTGTGTCTGCGGCCTCAAAGGGGAGATCGCGTGAACAACAACAGTCAAGGAATTCTGTCAGTATATGCAACTGGGCCTCAGTAGATCTGTGTGTTATAAGCATCCTCAGATGGTCTGCTTGTTCGCTGTTCATATCCTCTGGAACCGCTAGATGCCCCAGAAAGGAGGTCTCCGGTGGGAAAATGGGATGGTTTGATCGTGAGATCAGATCTCTTAGCTCTGTCCCGTTGTCTTGCCTCTTCAGTCGGTGAATTAGAGCTGCTTTTGTCAGTACGATTATGGACGGAGTGATCGATGGGGATTCATTGCTCAATGCTGCCTCAAGAATGGCCTCCAAGGACATGATATCCTCCTTGTTCTGCCATGAGGACAAGAAAATTATTCTCCATGCCGCAGTTAGTGAGTCAGCCAAGGCTTTGGCAGGACTCCTGGGAACACCCAAAGGTGCAGGAGAGGGACGGTGGATTGTCTCTGCTATGCAATTCCATGCTCTGATTGGAAAAGTGTATGCTGCCTGCTGGACAGCATCCCTGAACTTGCGAGTATTCAGATATTCAATGACACCCCATGGGAGGACCGTAGCATAGTGGGGGAGTGTATCCTTTGGATCCCAATATGAGAGCATTGTGATAAAGATATTGTCCAGTGAATGGAGTTTGTCAGTGGCCTGGAAAATATCCATATGTTGCTGTACAATCAAATCCAACCCCGCTCGCAGCAGCCAGAACAATGTCGTAGCGATGGGTGCCGGTTTCGATGGGAAAATGAGTTCCTTTGTTTGATCGAAGTTGTGTGGAATAAGGTTAAATCGCCCCACTTGTGTAAGGTAATGAATCAATATTCTGAAAGAAAGGCCTCGGACTTCTTCAATGAGGTCCTCGATAATAGAGTACTCTATTGTGAATAGAAAGCCGTCATCTATCAGACGGAAGCCATATTCAGAGTTTAGCTTTCTGAACAGAGCACGAATGTGCTGGTTATCTGGATGTTGATTGGCGAGTATGTCTGACTTGAATGCGGACAGCTGGGTCAGAAGATCATCCAGCAAGCTTCCCGCTGCATGGGAATTTGCCAACTGGACCATGCTATAGGCTGAAATAGCATAAGGGAGAACTTCGGGGTCCATTTCGTCAAAGGAGCAGTGCAGGATTATTGGGGCGGTAGATTGACCAGGGGTTGTGAGACTGGTAAGTGCCCATAGTGATTTAAAACATAGAATTTGTCGACGTTTTGAGGCCTCGAGAGTCAGAAGACCACTCTCACAGGTGTTGAGTAAGCCGTGCAGCCTTTGATACAAGCAAACTTTTGGATCTTCCATCAAGCAACGGAGGTGGTCATCATAGACATAGCGTCTCCTGGGTTGTCTCCTGGGTCCTTCATTCTCCCACAACACATCTGGGATGGCCTCAACAAACCGTTCCAGCTCCACATTGTCTGTGAGGGATTTGACTGTCCAGATGAGTGCCAGGCGATCTCGATTGGTGCGCTCATCGGAATATTGCTGGGCCCTCTCCAACATGGCTCCAACAGGGGTCCTAGTTTCCATTGTTGTATTGTCCCATGGTCAGCATCTGGGCTGGGGTGGGATCCATTTGCTGTCTCATGCATGGGGGTCTTTGTGTCTGCCTTGGGATCAGACAGGCGAGTGAAATGGGCAAACTGCCAAACGATTTTTATGCTTTGCATGGCATTCCAACATGTCCCCGACAGTGGTGTCCGATAAGGGCAATCAGGATAAATTGATGGAAGGATGGTAAGCATAGCATACACTCCAGCAATAAGAACAAGGAGGATGACAGTCACAGACATGACAGCTATGTTGACAGGAACCAGGAATGCAACAAGACCTGCAAAGAATAGGAGCAATGATGCATGGAGAAGCAGAGGAATTATCTCCACAACTGAGTGCATCTTGAAGCGCTTGAGGCCATAGTAAAGGAATGAAAATACCCGTGCACGAACAATGGGTGAGGGCCGTAGCTCCGTTCGATAGATGAAATCACGTGCCCATTGGTCAAGTAGGGTTGCAATCAGTGCACAGGCAAGACTGAGGCCCAAGCTGATAAACCAGAGGATATTGCATATGAGAGAGCTTGCTGTTGGTCTGAAGGGAGGATCCGATCGAATGGCCATAGTAGTACCATTAGTACTGGCCAACAGCTGCTGTGATATCTGTGCTAGGAGGCGCACAGTGTTGTCACCTGAATCCGGTGTGAGAGTCTTGTAGCTCTCAATGAGGAATGCAGTCAAACTGGCAGAGAAGAGACCAGCCTGCGTGGGCTGATATCAAATCTGCTGCTGAACCGCTGCTAGAATACGCACAAAAATGAGCATGCCCTGCATATCACCCTTCCAGCTTTCGACAAGCCCTTTGTCGTATTTTTCTGCCTCAGATACATACACTGCCCAAAGCTTTGCAGCGGCGGCTTCGTGCTCAGGATTGACTGTCTGTCTTTTAGGAACATCAGTGGCTCTGAAGTGATGAAAGACAGACCTCGCGCCTGCTCTATACTACCCTTCTCTTTGTCGTCCATGGAGGGAGTGAGAGAGGAGGTCTGATGCCAGCATCATGAGTCATGACAGTGAGCGCTGATTGGGCAGTGATGGGGTGCCTGCACAGGGAGAAACATCATCGATGCTCCACGGCAGGCCTTTGCGTAGTCTTGTTCTCAGATGTTATAGGGCAGTCACTCGCTGCACTCGCAGCCAGGAGGAAAGGCAAGAGGTGAGTGATCGGAAGATCCTGTCCTTTGATGTGGCCACGCGAGCGAGAGATTCGTAAGCGCCGATCATTTGCGGCCGCTCGGCGCGATTCGGCTGCTCGGCTTCCTCACAGAAGCAAATTCAGTGCCGACGCGCATACTCCCCTATGATCGGCATAGATACTTGTGTTCATAGCTCACAATGAATGTATTTAAGTACACAAATTTATGCTGTAAATACATCGGACTGGCAAATGGTATTTGGCTCGGAGATTGTTGTCGGGACTTTGAAGCCTACCGTCACAGCGCGACTACCGTCTGCAGCGGGACGAGATTTAACACTCCATACTGATTGCAGGGTTTAGCGCGAAAAGCGGTGGTTGCGCGCGGTTGTGAGCGCGGGGGGCGGACGCGGGTGCGCGCTGATGCGCGTAGCAGGAGACACAATTGATGTGGAGATGCCGCTATGATCGCCGTTATTTGCCAGGACCAAACAATATCCTTTTCTGGGGGGGGGGGGTCGTGGGAACGTTGGCCACGATCCGCCGATCAAGCACCTCTTGAGGAAAGGCACGCAGCTTACTCGGGATATCAGATCCACGGAAATTGATCCGAAGCAGAATTTGATGATCTGCCCCTGCACCACCCCAGCATCTGGAGCCGAGATGAGGCAAGTCAGTGAACAAACAACGAGCAGGGGAGGAATCGAAGGGACACTCTTTGTTAATCACGGTCACGTGTGGCAAATGTGTTAGTTGCGAATGAATTGGACCAAGGGGGTCCAAATATTAACTGTTGTTTAAGCAGAACATGGCGGATCTTCGTTGTTTCATCGATGAGAGTTAGAAGCCATGTGCCATCCTGCATGAGAATAGTTTGAGGTTTATCTGAGAGAGCTGCCTTTGGAGCCGTGGTGGGGAAATGGATGGCCACAAGGGCCTCTTATCTCAGATCCCTCAATCATCATTCCCGCTACCGTAAGGTACGATCGACAGGTAGGTCCGGAATGCTCACACTGATTTCAATTCGGACACATCACTGTCTAAGGCTTTGCTTTACTCACACAGCAGCACAGCTATCTGACAGTGGTGTTTTCATTCGCACTCGCCAATTCGGCATCGAAGTTAAGATGCTGTATAGCTGTCTGACAGTGGCGTTTTCATTTCGCGCTCAGCAATTCAACATCTGAGTTAATTTAAGATGCTGTAATGTGATGCACGAGGCATTGGGTTAAAAGAGGCATAAGAATATCTGTAAGCTGCTACATAGAGGGCTGGACACGACGCTGAGACGATGTAGATGAAATCTAGGTGGCTTGGATGTTCCAGGATCAAGACATGGAATTTCAAACATGGACTTTGACTCTTTGAGGGACGTCAATTTGGCGCGGGAGCCCGGCGTGCTGACGGAAGCTGATTGGGCTGAGCATCAAGCATCGACAATGAGCAACAAGAAAGATGTGTCGCCCAGCGCGCCGTGAGGTGCAGATGGTGTGCGGAACGTACATATTCGGACGCAAGAAGGGCTCGGAAAAAGGTTTTTCCTGAGGCCGCTGTCAATCATGTGGCTGTGATGTCGTTGCGCCAAAGCTCCATTGAAGTTCAAGACGCAATTCACGGCGCTGTTTTTCTCACACAATCGCGCCGGGCAGTCGGTGTGGTGTCGGACGCAGATGTCAGATGCGCCGCCAATCCCGCTTCCTTCGCGTGAGCGCACCGTACATATCTCCTGCACCGCGTTGTGTGGGCTCGCGGGCCGTGGCGTCGCATGCTGCACTCAACCCCGTCAGTCCCTCCATGTCCATGTCCTCCTCCCTTTATTTCCAGCAGGCTCCTTCTCAATCTCGAAGTGAACGGTGTCAGACGCAGGATGCGCCGTCAGTCCTGCCCACTTCACAGATGGACGCCCGCTGCTGAGCGCTGAGCCCGTGCCGTCCGCATCGCGTGCGGCTGCCCGCGCTTTCGCTGTTACCCGACCGTGTTTCATTCTCGGGTGCGTACCTCCCTTTCATTTCGCCCATCGCTTCGCACGTCAGCTCCCCGACCGTGTTCCGTCGCATCCGTATGCGATCAGCAACTCATTTTCTTGGCTATTCCGAGATACCCTCGACGTGAGGTACGAACGGCTTGAGGATATCGTAGGATACGCTAAGCAGCGTGAGATTTGTGTGAGTGTGACGTGATCGTGACTTTCATCACTTCGTCTTCACGTCCACCTCCCCAATCATGAGGTCGACATTAGCATTCCTGACCCAAGGCCATTGCCAACGAGTGCAATGCCAACTTCATCTCCATCAAGGCGATTTTTTCTGTTCGGCGTTTTTATTTTCAGTTGCTCACAAATTGCTTCTAGGGCCCTGAACTGCTCACGATGTGGTTCGGTGAGTCGGAGGCGAACGTGCGCGATGTGTTCAACAAAGTGCGGGCAGCGGCGCCGTGTGTCATGTTCTTCGACGAGTTGGATTTGATTGCCAAGGCGCGTGATGGGGGCAGCGGTGACGGTGTAGGCGCGCGCGACCGTGTTCTTAACCAAATCTTGACATAGATGGACAGCATGAACGCGAAGAAGATTGTGTTCATCATCGGTGCGACCAACAGGCCCAACCAGATCGACTCGGCGCTGCTGCGTCCCAGACGTCTTGACCAGCTCATCTACATCCCCCTGCCCGACGAGCTGTCGCGGTTGTTGATCCTGAGGGCTTGCCTGAAGAAGTCGCCTGTCTCGGCCGGCATCGACCTCAACTTCTTGGCGAAGAGCACACACGCCTTCTCTGGTGCTGATCTTACCGAGATCTGCCAGCGTGTGGCCAAGCTGGCGATCCGTGAGAGCATCAACGCGTATATCCGCCGCACTCAGGAGAAGAGGGAGAAGGATGAGGCTGCGGGTGACGACGCCATGAAGGTCGAGGACGACACAGTGAAGGAGGAGGACCCTGTCCCCGAAATCACAAGGCTCGTATTCGTGTTCCTTCTTTTCTGGAGTGCTGCTAATTATTTGTTGTGCTTGCAGAGATCACTTCAAGGAGGTGATGAAGTTTGCGCATCGTTCGGTGTCGGACCAGGATATCCGGTGTTACGAGATGTTCTCGCAGAACCTGCAAAAATTGCGTAACTTCAAGTTCCCCGAAGGCGAGGGTGGGTTGTCGTCTGCGCCTGCAGCGAGCACGGGTAATGCTGGGTTCACGGAGGACACTGCTGACGACAATTTGTACACCTGAAAATGTTTCTTGTCTTCAGTATAGTGTACACGCATTGCATAAAATGTTAGAATTCTATTGCGGCATCCTCGTCATCCAGCTCGACTTCCAGCGGTTCCAGCAGCTCCTCCGTGACATCGACGAGATGATCCCGGACCACCAGGCCCGCTCGTGCCCGCACCGCCGCCCATTTAACTTCCCACGTTGTTCCCCACCTCTTCTCCCGATCCACCTGTTCCAGCGCGTATGCACGCAGGCCCTCCGCCAATTGCAGACTGATTGTTCCCCTCAACGCCGGACGCACCGGTGCCAACCGTTCCTTCCACCACCTGGACTTCCACCGGCAAAACTCAAGCACGCGCTCCATTTCCGCTTCCACGAAAAGCAGCTCTTCACGCCACCTTTCTGCACGCCCGCGTGCCTTCATCCACTCCACGCGGATGTCTGAATAAAGAAATATCAGCCCTCGTTCGCACTCTAGCTGTTGCAGCCTACCGTCATGTAATTTCCCGTCTGCACCCTTGTCTCGGGTGCTGGGAGCCGTGTACCAAATCCACGAGAGCTGCCGATGACCCTCGCCTGTTTCCAAGTTAAAAAGAACAGTCAGCTCAACAGGTTCTCCATAATCATCCAACTCATCGGCGTTCCCGTCTTTGCTCAAACCAGCAAGCAGGCATGCTTTCCGATTTTCTTCTTTTTCCTCGTCGTTCATCGCACGCTCATTCATCCCCCGGATGTCGCCCTTCTCCAGCACCTTCAACGTCGTCTCCCAGTCCCCTGGCCCACGCAGCAGGAGCAGCGCTGCCCGCGCTGTACGGTAGCGTGCAGAGGCAGCCCGGATCCGATCCTCGATCCCATCCGTGAGTGTTCTGCTCTTGGTAAACACGCCCTGATTCGATGGTAGCTTCCTCTTAAATTGATGCGCAAAGGTGCGTGTTCGCAAACCACTTCGTAGTTCACGCAACCCTCCACCGCTTGCGCATTCCGCAGTTCGTCCTCTTGCTTCACAAGCCCAGGAACGCACACAGCCTCGCGCGCGTCAGCTGGTATAGACGACGGAAGATAAATCTTGATCGTTTCGGGCTTTGAATTGTCGGCGGCGGGTAACGGGGGATTCTGCTGGCCGACCCATCGCCGTAGGCCCGGCATATAGCTCTCCTGCACGTCGTGCAGGGCAGACACCTTTCCCAGGAGGATGGTACGCTGCCGTTGCAGTGCGGTGGCCTGGATTGTTGTTCTTGTCTTCCGTTTGGTCTCCTGAGCTACCACCACCCTAGAGTCTCATGTTAACTATTGCAACTTGTAAAGAACACGCGATACTCACTGATCCTCTTCAATATCGATCCCTGCCATCAAAAAAGCTGAAGGCTTGACGAGCAGGGCAGCCGCCCCCTGTTCTGCCACTCGCGCGTGCTCGTCCTTAGAAATCCGTAACATGACATCAGCCATAGTTTCAGCTGCATAATAGTTAGTATGGCCTTCGTTCTTCGTGGCAATTTACGCACCTTCCACTTCAGGATATTCGTACGGATTCGGCTTCTCATTATCCTCATCCCACGCCGCACCTGCTTCTCCCAATCCCGCAATTCCGACTCGTGGCCCTCTCGCAGTCCGTCAGTGAATGCGCCGAAGGCGCGGTTATGGACCATCTTGAGGGATGGCGAGAACGAGCTTACGCAAGAGTGAGTTTCCTGCAATCTTTCAGTATATGCATAATTGATTGTCGAGACCCACGTACCCAGATCTACCGTCTTTCTCCAATTGCCCCACCCACAAAGATCATCCAGGGTGTCGTCGCGAGAACCCGGCCCCATTACCGAGATGAACCGAGCTGCGCGATTCAGCCATGACCAGTTGCGCTCGACGCCTTCCCCGTCTGTCCGGCCCACACCCTTCGTGTAGTTAAACGAATACGGTCCGTGACACTTGACATGCGGGGAAGGTGAAACTTGGGTACTTTGAATATGATGTGTACCCAGTCGGGCAATTGCATTTCGGGGGGCATTTTCTTGGCACGTTCCCAAAAGTTTCGTCCCCACTGGCACGCGATGTCGTAGCTCGCGACGAGGGCCAGAAGCATGAACCCCATGATACTGGAGAAGAACAAATAATCCATGTTGGAGTACCTTGAGATGTGCGAGAGTGAAAAAGAGTTATTTCCTTTTTGGGACAACATACCTTTCCCCGCCTGCAAATCTCCAGTCCCGCCTGCTCTGAACATCTCGTGGCGGGAGCAGCTAACGGAGCCGAGACCCGACGCCCTCAAACCTTTCGCCCGTTTGTTGTTCGCCGACCAGAGCGCGGCAAACGACACACAATGGCTGATCTAATCGCGAAATTGTAAGCTGTCAAAATCAATCTTCAATCATCAGTACCACTTACCTCGTCCTCGGCGACATACTTCGCCAAGTGTTTCAGGTGCGCGTCGTTTGCATGGTTCTCGGAACACGTTCGGACTGCATAAGATGCGAGTAGTAGGGCAGGAGCTAAATCCCACGCAATTGGCAGCATGGACGCATGCATGACAAAAGACTATTAGTATTGAACGTTGAGGACATGAACGGGTAGTATGTCGGGGCAGGATCTACCCTTACAGGCGAGAGACTGTACGTTGAGTTCTTATAGTATTCCTTAGAAATGTCATCCGGAAGTCAGTCGTGTGCCTGGGATGAAGGCAAAACCTACGTGGATAGTCTCGAGATCTCCCTGCTACCCGTTGAGCCTTTGAGGCGCTGAGACGTGCAGTATGGGAGTGGATTAGTGATGTTCAGGGCCCGGCCTGGCCTGGAAGCCCGGGCTTGGGCCCGGCCTGAGGCGGCTTGGGCTTCAGATATCCCAAGCCCAAGCCCAAGCCCTCGAGCAGGGCCTCAAGCCCCGGGCTTTGGGCTCAGGCCCGGGCCTGACTCGTGAGGTGACAAATCGCAAGTTACACTGCAGGATGACGATATGAACAGGTATTCAAATGTCTCAATGGTTATTAGAATGACTACTGACTTGATTTCTCCGCTTCTCGAGCAATCCGACACGCAATTTCCGTTTCCGGATGCCCGGAGTTGACCCTTTCAACCGTGGTGATAGCTATCCTTGCCAATCAATTGTGATATTTTATTGGCAGTGAAATCTTCTGACTCAATGCCAGTAAAAGCTGACCTGATGCACGGGTTTTGAAGTCAAAATTCGAAGTCAAGCCCAAGTTCATAGGTCATAGTGAAGCCCGGGCCTGAGGGCCTGGCTTGGGCTTGAAAAATCTGAAGCCCAGGCCCAGGGCCCGCTCAAGCCCTGCGTCGGGCCCGGCCCGGCTTGGGCTTAGCAGGGCTTGGCCTGGCCGGCTTAGGGCTTGAGGCCGGGCCCTGAACATCACTAGAGTGGATAACCTGAGACATGTTGCCGGTGACATTGTTGAAGGCATCTCCATTGATGTGGGTACCGTTCAGCGTGAAGGGCATTTTTTATAGTCGAGGCGGGGAGGAAGATGCACTAGTGACACACAAACTGTTTGCATGCCGGCAGTGCAGCCGGGTGCAATAGAGTGCAAGGCTCAAGCACCATATTCCGGACATACCAGTCCTCACTGGTCCTTCAGAATTTCGTCCAATTCTTGGCTTCAGATCTGCTTCAAAATTCCTCCGGCTCTTATATCAACAACTGCAGAGAAGGCAATCTCGACTCGCCCCAGTAGCAAACCATTCCGTGTCAGAGCCTTTGACCCGAATTCGTTCAATTTTTGAGCTATATTTCCGCGGAACGCTATGCTAGTGCCGTTCACTGGTAATGAATTCAATGTCGTGCGTTATTCAAATATGTGCCATGGGCTCAAGACTCGCACAATCGCCCAAGTGGTAAGGTTGTCACTGGGGCGCAAAGCGCTTCGCCGTGGTCTTGCACGTAATGCTCCTTTGCAAGACATGTACATGGACCAACCATTGTTCCCATAAATGTCGACTTACAATATCCAGCGTAGGTACCTAACAAGATGCTTTAATTCCAACCTTAGTTCCCCCAAAAGAGAATTTTCAGTCCTAGAGGAGCAACTTTCACTATGCTCGGGATCTCTCGATATCAGTAACGTCCATTTCCTGATCTACCACCGGAGCCGGTACCCCCTTGTTCGCATCCACTGTAAAGGCCCCGGGAAAAGCAGAGGCCTCCTCCGGTCCTGCGGCAATCACTCCCCCGCGGTGTTTGAGCAGGGGACCAAAGATGCGAATCGCGGCAACCACAACGATGGGAAGCGGAGCTGCGATCTGATCCATCTCCAGAATGGATATTCCACTAATCGGGAAAAATCGCATCTGGGGGAACCACGCGAGGATGTATATCGGCCACCACAGGCAAACCCAATAGCACAGCCATTTCGCGGCTCCCAGCGCAGTGAAAATCGGGATGGCGAGGACTGGCAGCGAGAACCATATTCCCGCCGCAGTGGCTCCGGATTGTGAGGCGGACCGTAAAGCGCGTCCCAGGTTGCGGCGTCGTAAGAGGCTTATGAGGAAGATCACAGCAATGACTATGCCAGTGAACTCCGCCCCCACGAGCGCGTACTGACGCACATAGTCGTGCGTGTAGACCAAGGGAAAGTACGATAGGATGTCTCCTATGATTGCTGGAACCCAACGAGGGTGAAGGGGATGTCTTCGCGTTTCTCGAGTTCGCTGCCGTCGTGCATGCGACACCATATAACGGGCATCGTCCTTGCGATAGCTTGATGAGCATGCACGGTAAAACCCGAGGCGACGAGGGCAAACATCAAGGGTATTACAGCGATCCCTGCAGTGCGAGTGCCAGAAGACCGACCGAAGGAGAGAGAGATTACGATGCTGAACAGTGATGATCCGGTTCCAACTGAAACAACGCGTTCCGCGCACACCAGGGCAGGTAACAATTTCGAGGCGCTGGCTGCGTCTCCGAGTTGTGAAATTGCCCGCGCCTTGAGCATGAGATCGATTGCTGCTACCACGATATAGTATGAGGCCCCAATGAGGTCGTAGTTCCACTCATCTGGGAGGCGGCCCGACACCCATAGAGCCTTGATCAAATGCCCATGGGCCATCCCCATCGTAATGAGCCAGGCCCACCACGCACCTGGCCCGTAAAATCCGGAGATGGGAGTATCATCACTAATCCGGGAGAGTAGTTGCTGCTGGATCATGACGATTCTTTGAATATGGTCTTTAATCCCGAAGATCATCGCAACTAGCAACCCAGTGGCGAATATTGCAGCGCAACATTGGCCGCAACAACCACTGCGCCCTCGGGGCATCGGGATCAGGTGTAGGAGGCGGGTGGGATCGTGAGGGAAGATTGAAAATGGTGGTGCTTTATAAAGGCAGTGGACAGTGCCCAAAAGCATCCGTGCATTCGGTTCCAATGGCTTCCAGTCTTCCGGGTAAATTACACCAGAATGGGACGCGGTCGGTCAGGTGATGCTGATGGGTTAACTTCAAGTCACCGTCGTTGAGAGTTACTGTGAGAGTCATCGGCAAGAACGGATCCATTAAAAACGGATTATTCTAATCAGCAACCCCCCTTGTCGGTGTACGGGGGGTTGCTGGATACAAATTTCCTATCCAGCAACCCCCCACGTGAGGCCGAAGCGGAGGTTGAAAATGGATTTGACACCGTTATCCCGCCTGTTGCCGTCAATTTTGGCCACATTCCGGGTGTGGAAGAGTGCAATATCTTCTAGGGTATGTGCCCGTGTCACCTTAATTTTTTTTTTGCGTGTTGCTCCCCGGCTATTTCTGAACTTTTTTAACTTCCAGCAGAGCCAAAGTGTGAAAATGCGATTAATTCCCGGATTTCAGCACGAAAAAATTCGAGTAGCTGTCTCGAGTGTTTTCTCTTTCGAATGAGTTTTCGTAACATTATTCTAACCCATTATTTCTGCTGGTCATCTGAGCGAAGTTATTGAGTAGATTGATTAGTGTGAACAAGTGAACCAAACTGGGACAACGCACTCGGTATAGAAAGAACACCGGATATTACCCGAACCGTTAATTTGCCCATGGTTATTTATCGCAGTGGGCTGACGCCTGGCCGAAAGCAGGGTGTCCACAATAATATGTTATGGTAGGAGTGAATAAAAGAGAAAGTTGAATCAGGCGCATTCGCACGCGGGGAGTCGAAACCCTGGACTGCGAACTAATTGTCTCCTGGCTCTTGAAGAGCACTCGATGTGTAACGTACCGTACACCACGCCCGATGATTCCCTATGCTTATGCCAGATTATTGAATAAATTTGTTCGAACAAGTGAATGCACCAAGTATAAATTGAAGGCTTTGCGTTACCTGAACAGTTAATTCGCTCAAGAGTATTTCTGCCCCGTAGACCTCCGAGATATACAACGGCAGAGCCTGCGTGTCCAAAAAAATCTTGAAAGCGGGACCAAAAAGTGTAAATCCAAGATGGATCGAATATTCGGACGCGGGGAGTCGAAACTCGTGCTGCAAGCTACTGGGCTCTCCCGCTTTTGAGCAAGTTCGATGTGTACCGTACACCACGCAGTTGTTTCGGACGAGGGTATTTATCTCTGCGCCGTGGTTGGATCGATAGACAAAACGGGGGAAGTGTTCCACCAAAAGATGTTAAGGTGGCATGAAACACAAAAGGGAATACAAGATAACCGAACATTCGGACGCGGGGAGTCGAGCCCCGTACCGCGAAATACTTGTTTCCAGGAACCTGAAGAGAACCCGATGTGTACCGTGCACGACGCCCGATGCTTGGATCTGTTCATGCCAGATTATTGAGTGAAATATTTTTGAAGAAGCCAACCAAACAGATCTAGAGGAAAGCGCCGATGTACCTGGAGTAAATACAATGTCCAGTGCTACTTCCCCGAGGTTACTTCTGCCTCGTGCTTTACACACCCCGAGATGGGTGCGCGGCGCGTTCCGAAAAAGATCTCCAGGCAAGGAAGAAAAGAGTTAACCCAAGCCAACCGAATATTCGGACGCAGGGAGTCGAACCCGGGACAGCGAGCTGGAATTTTTCGCCCAACCAAATGAGAGCTCGTGTGTACCGTACACCACGTCCGAATACGTGCTGGGTTTATGCGCTCGCTTGGGTATGAGCTGAAAATTGGAGATATAATTAATTAGGCCACGGAGCGACGGAGTCGACTCGATGGCGTGAGAGGTACGATCGCGCGAGGGTCTTGTGATTTGCACACCGATACTGTACGCTGGGTGCAAGCGTGGCCAGTAGGACATTTGATGCTCGCGGGCAAGAGGCAAGATTAGCGTCCACATCTAATCTCGGCTTTTTCGGCCGCCCACTTCTTGACGTGACTTGACAGTGGCAGTGCACCTCGCTTCCTCCGAGCCTTTCGTCCAACTTTCGCTAATTCGTGAGCCTGTATGACCATCCGCGGGACTGAAAGCCTAGCCGGCAATGGAGCGACGACTTAGAGAATTACCGAGCCAAGCGACGCACAAGATGTCCCATTCGTGGGTGCGTCATCGGCGCCGCGGTTTCACGAATACTGGAGCAGCGCGCCGTGAGCACACGTAGTGTGACGCTGAGGATGTCCTCTGTACGCGGTCTTCCTCACAGACGGATTTTTTGGTCCTCGGCTTTCGATGATGTAGTGGAGGACAAGGTGCGTTCCTGACTGTTTCTGTCTGATTTCTGCCGCGGTGT